>CAAKHC010020326.1:0-18448 GCA_901007825.1 Macroramphosus scolopax
CCCCCCCACCCCCCACCGAGTCATCCCTCAGTTTCAAAGCAAAAAGATTGTATGTATTTTTCAAATATTCTCTCAATTCAAGACCCAGTGTGGTAAATTAGCAGATTACACATTTGTCTCCATGTGACGACAAATAAACAAAGATGGTGAAAATCAGCAGCAGGAAGTAAAAATTAAATAAAAAGAAAACCGTTAAAAGTGTATTTAAAAAAGTAAGTCTGGAGTTTATATTTCAAGGTGCCGGGCTTCCATCAGACATGTGGGCGTCGTTGTGGCTGAGGACACGTCCCCATATTTAGTTTAAACCGTGAAACAGCTGGTAATCCTGAAACCCCGGACAAGCTCTCGTACTGGTGCAGGATGTCACATAAGGAATTAGACCAAGTAAAGCATGACCTTTTTAGGCGACGTGATAAAAGAAAGGATGGGAATGTTTCTGCTGGTAGTTTAATTACATACAGAAGTCTTTACATGAACCAATTCAAGTCATATTAGTTTAAACTGACTGAATTATAAATGGAGACCATAAAGGGATGTTCCCACCACGGCAACAGGAAATACATCACGACCTGACTAACTGCTGAAAACACATACAGTATGTATAAAATTAATACTCGATAGCTTTTTAATTTGGTTTTAATTAGTTTGCAAATTGCACCGTGCGAGCTGTACATGGTTCCATCCTAATTCGTAGGCCATACATTCCTCTTATCACTGATTGATGTAAACCTTCAAAATAACTCTTAAATACTAAATAAAAACTGTTATAGCGACTTCACACTGACATTGTGTAACGTTTGTGTGTAGCCGTCCTGCAGTGGTCACACGTACGTGATCAGACGTATATTTGAATATTGTAAAGTTCTGTTTTTGAGTTATTAACGTTAAAAACATCACACATGTCAGCATTTTCATGCTGAATCAAGGTCCTGTTTATTCATTAACTGAGGAAAACAAATCAATTCAATACATTTTTTTAAGCAAGCTTGGCGTAGGTTTGCTAGCAGGGGAGACTACCGCACTACTTGTAACATTATTTGAAGGGAAACAACTTACACTGACTGGACTGAGGATCTCTCGCTTTCTCCTCTTCACTTCCTTTGTCGACTTCACCTTTGGTCTTTTCGGCGCTGCCGTTACATCCGTACTGATTCCAAAGTGTATAAACTACCGTCGTGCTAGCAGAGGCGTTGAGGGTGCACGGTCAGAATGAAAGAGATGCCGTTCTCTCTCTTAGTCCACCAAATAACTTTGAAGCTCTTTTGTTTTAAGGTCAAACAGTTTGTTGTTTTAAGTCGTGTAGATCTGATTTGACTCTGACATGTTGTATCCTGTTGTAGAACTCCGGTTGCAGGTAGAAAGCCAGATCCGAGACGCAGCTTGTAATCATTGGTTTAACACTGTTATTTGTTTTATTCTGAATGAATTCAATGTCTGAGCCAAATATCATCAGTACAACAGATTTTCCCAGCAGCTTTAGAACTTCTGTCTGTCTTGTCGTGTTGATGCAGATATCCGCTCAGTACAAGACGACCACTTTTATGGACTTCTTACAGTCAGTTAAGATGACCGACAAGCACTGGGAACATTAGTTCTGTGCCACAAGTCCCATACATCAACTGTCTTGTGACGAGTAAGGGAGGGGATCAACATATTCTAAATGAGCAGACATAATCCCACTGAATGTGGAGTTAAGCCATTTCATAATTAGCAGATTTTCTAATGTATGCCAGGCTTTAATGACCTTTGCAAATGAGAATGGTTGTTTGAATTTCCATCCTTCACATCGTTTTATCCCTGCCATATCTGCCTGATAGAATGAGTGCACCAGTTGATGATATGCATAAGCTTAATGAACAAGTGTGCACACTTCTGAATGGAAACTGATGGGCTCAAGCCGGGGAGATTGGAAATGCATTTCCACACCTTGCATATCATCATCGAGACCATAAGTGGTGTCTCTCTGACCCGTTAACAATGCATTTTAAGCCTTTTCCTTCAATTAGGTACACTTCTCACTCAGATTTCTCTCATTAAATTGCTATTAGCATGCTATAGCATAAAATCACTCTAGAATTCTGTAGCATCGTAGCCTTTTTAAATATCGGAGATGACAACATTATTATTCATTCAGCGGTGCAGATGACAATCAGAGCGGGCAGCAGATTGCCCCTGTAGCCGGGTTGATATGTTGTTCCAAAGTATTCCCGTCGGGAAGATGAAACTATTGTGGACAGAACTCACCTCGCATACAACCTGTGAAATAAGTTGTCAACATTTTACATTGGAGCCGACACGTTACCTAAGAAGTTCTCTCACATTTAAAGGACCAGTGTGAAGAATCTAGTCAAGAACACAAATGTCAATGGCTCAATGGACTGAGGAGCAGATAGCAGCGTCACTGCATGTGGGTGGATGTCAATAACAAGACGGGGAAATTACTCTGTTAGCTTATAAATGTGATTGCAGTCCCCAAACACGATCTGTGTGGGTGGAGTCTTGGTGGGTGGAGCCTTGAGTCCCGCAGCAACAGGGTGGATCACAGGGCGTAAACACAAACTCAGTGGGCCTGTATGAAGGTAGCCCCCAACTGCAAGAACATTCCTTTATTGTACTGTGACCAGGGTGGAAGCATCTGTTAATCAATCGCTTCGCCAAAGGTGAGAGTAACTTGGTACCGCCCACTTACTGTCGCCCGCAGTTATTTTGCTTCTTATCACTTCAAGTCCCTGAATTTCGAAGCGCATCCCTGCTGGTCACTTCCTGTGTAGGCCCAACATCAATAATCAGACAGCCAGGACCATTCAGTGGTCAGGAGGGTGAAGGGAAGTCCACCCTGCTACACAGCTAACAGCTAACAGCTAACGAAAGAGTGAATGGACGAGTGACGCCGCGTACACACAGGAGGAGAGACGGGCGGTGACGTGGCAAATTTGGCAACTTGTTACGATAAGAGAAATAACTGCTGGCGATGCTGAATGGGCGGGGTTTGAAAAAGACAACGAATTGGAGCGACAGACAGACAGATGAGAAATATGGGAAACATGCAAGAGTGTTCTCAAGGCAACCATAGTCTGTAATGTTCGCAGGAAGCCGAGCGCTCCATGCGTGTACGCAGCTTAACTGTGCCCTCGTCAGACGCCTGGTAGGAAGCCGCTCTGCTAAGAGCCACCAACATTCATCGAGGCTTTTCATGCTATCATACTCTAATCTGTCTGGGATTTCATGTGTGTTAACACAGCTACAGATGCACAGAGCAAACACTTCAACAGCACTACATAAATGTCTCAGTATATTAACTTGACAATAAACAACCTATTCAATTCCAGGGATTTGCATGAGAAACGTGAGCATTAGTGAACGGAGACAAGTCGTTCTGCCTTTCTGCGGGGAAGGATGGCTTCAAACATGATCCTTTGTCAGACGGGATGGGAGAGACAGACACACAAGCCTCTCAGTTTTTGGCAGATCCGGGCTCACAATGCCGTAGATTAGTGACAGCCTGACCACAGAGCTGATAGAAGCTAATTGCTTAATTAGCTGACCCAATTCCATAAGCTTCTTTTAGCATATTAACAAGAGCTATGTAACAAATAGTTGTGCTTCACAGAGGCGGTGTTTGTTTATGGAATTACAATAATGAGGATCAAATACAAAACATTCGGTCAATGGTGCCGAGGTGCAGTTTATTTATCAAAAGCAGAATTCAGCCATCCTCTAATCCCCATGCAAATGATCCCAGTGCTTATTTTTGTAATTGACATCAATTTTACATCTCCTCCCTTTCTGTGTTGCTTGTTGTTTTTTTCCCCCCATTTGTCTTTTATTTTGTTAAACAATTAAGCTGCTTCGGGGAATAGTCTGACCGCCCTTCTTAATATTTCTGGACATTTGAGCCACGAGGGAGAGCAGGGAGAGAATAAAAATCGTATTAGATTGAATGATTGAAATTGATTGATTTACATTTTCTGCATGCGTACTTCACATACATGATCTTTGCTCAGCACAGGGAGTTCTGGGCAAAAGAGCACTATTTGTATGAGATGAACTCATCTATATGCTAATTCATTGGCATGTAGACCTGCTTCATTTCTTCCATACAGGACTGTTTACCCATTAGCTCTTATAGATGCGAAGGGAATTTGAATATTAAAATCCAAAAGCTAAGGAATACAGAGTATTAGCAGTACATCACCTGTTATTATTCTCGTATTAGGGCGGCATTCCTGCCCTCTGTTTAAGCTGTAACCATGAGCCAACTTCCAAAAGAGTTATTACCTCCCCCAAGGATGTTACGTCTTTGCCAGCGTTTGTTTGTCTTTATGTTTGCAAGGCTGATTTTCAAAGCGTTTTCCTGACATCGGATACGGAGGTTTGCACTACCAGAGTGCCCGTCTGTCAACAAGATTATACAAAAACTAGCCGCCCCTGAGAACTCCAACAGGAGGCTTGCTGTACAAGCTGTCACGGCACCTAAAGTCATTCAAACTCTTTTTTTCATTGGATTCGGCAGATGTTCGCACTCCCGGAGTGCCCGTCTGTCAACAGGATTATACAAAAACTAGCTGCTCCTCAGTGGAACTCCTGCCGGAGGCTTACCGGAAAGCCGTCACTGCAACATTCAGCTACTTTCCACAGAAGAGAGTCGCCCATAGAATACTGCCCTGCAAGCAGGAGACACACCTCTACTGTACTGTGTGGATTAATGTGGAGCAGAACATTCAGTCCACATGGCAGCTCCTCGTGTGTCCCCTTTAAATGTATGTATATCTATCTTGTGTGTATATATATGTGTGTGTGTGCATGTGTGAACCCTGGAAATGGAAAAATACCTTAAGAAATAAATAATGGATCCCAAAAAAAGGCAACATCATTGAAAGCTGCAAAAATTGAGGCGTATTTGTAATGTGGTTTCAGTTGTGGAGCTGCAGACAGTCGAAGGTGGGCTGTCGGCCTTGGTGGAGGTCAGCACTGCATTTCCAGTTACAAATAAAATAAGCTTTCACTTAAATAAGACTGGTTGCCCCTCACAAAGCCAGCGTGGCTTTTCAGAAGTCATTCAAAGGACTAAAGCAGACAACACCCTGCTGAACACAGTATGAGCTCCCTCCATTCAAATTAGAAATAATCTCCTCTCTCAGAATACAACTTAGATTGTTTAGCATTTCACAAGTGGATTTCCAGCTTTAAAAGGTGCTATAATGTTCTTTCACACATTAGTCTCAAAATAATGTGATTCAGAACGTCGTGTAGCTCAAACAGCTGAATTAAATATGTCACAGAAACAATGAAACGGCCTTATATGGAGATGTTTGACCGATCAGGCTACAAGTTGATGCCTGAATGCTAATGTAATTTCATATGAACCGCGCTGAAAGAGATGCAATCAACCCTTCCTGATTCAGTTGTGTTTAAGAGGATGACAACCCTCTTCTCTTTCTTATTGTCTATGTAATACACCAAAATTGCCACTTACAGCCGCTAAGAGCAGGACGTTTCATCTCCAAGCTTCCTCTGGTCTTTGCTACTCATCCCATTTCTACTTCCTCCAAAAGTGCCACCACTTCATTAACCTTGCCAGGCATGAGATAAGAGAGGCAGTGCATGAAAGCTGCCTGCCCACAGAGAGAACAGAGCCCTGCATGTCTTCTCCACTACACACAGTCCACAACCCATCTAACATGCAGAATGGACCCTTTGTGTTCTAAACTGTCATTCACAAATGTTGTTTGCACAGAACATCATCATGTTTGGAGTTTAAGTGAGCTGAGAACATGCAGTTATTCCAACGGTTTTAAGGGAGATTGATGAGGAGGAAATGCAAATAATTGGTCTGGGTGAGACATTTCTGTGCACACACACATTCATTGCGTCTCCCGGCAGTCTGATCGAGGGGTTCAGGTGCTGTCAGCACGGTGGCCTATACATGTAAAACCCTGAGAATGAGGAAATTAAACAAGAAAGGCATCAAAGCCAACTTCAGCCCGATGAGTAACAACTCCCGACTTCCTTAAAACATGAAAGTGGATGATAGGAAATGTATTAACTGAGTCACAATATTGTTTTACTCGCACCACATACGAATCTCTCTGGTGCATTTAATCCCTCTACCCACAGTTTCTCAGAAAGGAGGATATAAATTATTTTCCTTTGGTGGAAACTGCAAATCCCTGTCTGGATTCTGTTAAAAGGCTTAAAATGTCACTAAATGCCAAGGCTGAGACTCCTGCTAACACGCAGGTCTTTAAGACAAGATGTTAAAGCGTTGAAAGTTACCTGAAATTGATGAGGTTAATATTCTTATCGCGAACGGAGGCTTCTGTGAAAGTGGATATTGAAAATAGCCAGGTAACCCTTCGCATTAGGAGCTATCACAAGGATTAGCGGCATAAACACAAATTACACGTTTAATTGTTTATTGTCAGCAGTATTTAGAAAACATGTTGCATGCGATGCATAAATTAACACCCCGGCAGGCGGAGGGAGGAGGAATCTGCGACAATATAATGTCATAATTTGTTGAAGTTTAAATGCACCTGTGCAAGAAAATGTCCCAGAAATAACAAGTCAAACAGCTGAATGCTCTAACTGAGTTATTTAGAATGAATATCCTTCTCCATCCCTTAAAGGCCATTTGAATTTCCACGTTCTACCAGCATGGCAGGGTCTGTCACTGGAATGTGAAATAGAGGACAAAGGGCCGCCGTCCTCCAGGTTCTCTGCCAATGTGAATCAGAGGTAAAATACAGTGCATTAAGTCGACCTCTGAGGCAGCACAGAGGAGGCAAGAGTGAGACATTCTGCTATCTATTAAGACTTGCGTTATGTATATATTGTGTTCTGAAGGAATTTTACTGATCCACCAAACCAGCAGGAAAGGATAAAAGTGAGTCCCTAAGACCATGTGGTAGCAGCCGCGGTGCAGAATCTCAGGCAAGTTGAAAGTTGCTGCGCCGTTAAGGAGAAAGTCTGGCAGAATCCTGCACGCCCGCTGATAACATGGTTGGATTAAGGATGTTTAAGGGAAGTGAAAATTATTCATTTGAGATGGATGAAAGCTGCACTTGTCAAGTCTACCAGTCATGCACTTTATATATTTCATTTCCAGTAGCCAGCATGCATAATTTCCCCTCAATGCAAATTTCTACACACTGAAAAATTGTGAGCATATTTACCCCGCTCCCTTAACACGTCCTCTGACACAGAAAATGGATCATCTCGACCGAATGGGGAACAAAACAATGCAATTTTGTTTGCAGAGGTGTGAGGATCTAATTTTGCGCCGGGGGATCAGGTGGAATACAAACATTTGAAATCATGCCTGCAACAAAAAAAAAAAAAGAGAGACAATGTTCTGTGTCCTGCTCGTCAGAACTGTAGAAATAATGTTAGCACATTTATACAAACAGTCGTCATGTCAGGGAGTGTAATTACTGGTTTTAAGTCACAGAAGTCTGTTGGTCTAGCAGCCTATCTCTACTATATATCCGTCTCCCTATACAAATATTATGATCTCTCTGATGAGAATTAAGTCTCCAGCCTGGATGGCCAATAAATTAGAGGCACGCTTCTCGTTTACTCATCAGAGCTAATGAGCCTGATAAAATTACCTCGAGGATCATAATTACAGGCTAGTGGCAGAGACTCTGGCAGGATCCTGAATAAGATGACACACACACACACACACACACACTCACACACACACATGCACGGTTTAGATTGTGTTGCAAGAGGCAGCGTCCAACGGCTAAAACATTATAAAAGCCATCACATCTTATTAAAAAAGATAAATTAATATTAATGTGTGCAAGCAGGAATCATCTAACCCCTGACTTTACATCCCAAAACTAAAAGGATTGTAATAAGTTGCTGAACAATATGACAGTTTCCACCTTTCTGTCAGAGCATTTTAAACAGATTTTTACCACCCTTTCATAAAGATTAAGCACTTCATGGGTAATGGCATATTTTAATGAACGATGGCAGCCTGGACACGAGAGCTCACCTCCGAGGATTCCATTTCATCACACATTCACAGGATGAATTGTTTTACTTATGAATATTAATGTCCCCCTAATTTGAGGCTGTTGTTAATGCTTGTCGCTAGGAGCTTGGCAAATCAGGTCCCATTCCTGTTAAAACCATGTATTAGACACCCCCCTGACACTAAGCCCTCGCCTTTGATTCTTAATTGCAGAAGTGCAAGCATTTGCAGTAGATGGGGCGCAAAGCTTTAATTAACTCTAATATCACACATTCAGTCTCGACTGTCACCCACATCACGCATGGCATTTTGTACCAATATCATCCCCAACTCTGCTCAGCTAGAAAGATTGTGCACCGAGTCCATGATCACAATTTCATGCATCTCAAAATGAGGGATGTGCACTTTCTAAGTGGCTGCGATTTATTGACGGCGGTGAATTATCTTGATGCCGTCCTTAAGAAAGCGTACATTGATGCAGCTCTGTGATCACCGCGCAGCTTTAATGCATTGTTGGTTTACTGAAAGCACGTCTGAACCAACAGTCGCCGGCGGAGCCTCGTGACACCGGAGGAGGGATGATGAAGAAGAGTTGCGTGTAAATAGAGAAGATGTGCGCCAATAGAAGATGTTATTAAGTAAATAATTCAACCTCTCTCACACACACTAATCTTCAAAAGGATTTAATGGACCACGGCTGAAGTTTAAAATACTATAGTGTACAAGTACATACCATCCAATAATGCCTTCTAAAATTCCTCACAAGCAGCCCCCCGAAATGCCTTTTTCACAGATGAGTGACTCCACACGTCGTTTGAACATTTTAATAGCTCAGGTACGGAGCAATTCTGATGCAGATATTAGTAAAGAGTAATGTTTAATTAAACCAGGTTGGAAGATAAAGAGCTCAATACAACCTATAGTTTATAAGCCTTCCCAGCCATAAGCTACTGCTCCACCTAATCCTCTTTCACATAACATCATTGTATCAGCACAGCCCAACATTTCTGCAGCATTTATAAAATTAGCAAAGAAATTAACTGTCTGCACTGTGGCAAATTGGATTCTGGAGTTGTGTCCTTGTGATACGACATACCCAGGCTGCCACCTACAGTACGGAGCGGGAGAGACCACGAGGCTGCTCAACATGTGTGGCTCCGCGTCGTCAGGGGCTGTCTGGCTGTCGCAAAGGACAACTGGCTTCAAATCAATTATTCAAATTAACACTGAAATAAATCAGACAGTCGGAGGTTCACGTGCACAAAGTGTCCGCTGGTGTTAAAACCCACAGTAACGCCCTGGTTCACCTCCGTGCTGAAACATTCTCATACACGGTGCGATTCATCTCCGTCTGTCTTTAATCAATGCAAAGCAAAACATTCACAACACAGTCAATCACAAACATGACACCCTGTACAGGACCCCCCCCCCCCCAACAGAAAAATAATAACGGAGGGTGAATATTGAACCCGAGTAATATTTCAACGTCAGACAAATCAAATCATTTGATAAAATACTTCCATCCTTCATTATAAAACACTTCTAATATTTCATTTCTGGGTTCAGTCAGTGAGATGATCTTTGATTATTCCACTCTTCTCTTACTTCTTCGTCTGAACAGTTTTGAGATGGAGGACTTCCTCTTACTTTTGGTTTTCTTTACTCCTGTTCAACAGAAACAGAACGTATCACATGACTGCGTTCATGTTGGAGGAAACACACAAAGGGACGCAACTTACCGAGAGTTTTCATCATCTCATTCAGCTGTTGGTCCTCCTCCACCTCCCTGTGAAGGATCACAGTTTGTTAGTGTCGCTCTGCATCAGACCATCAACCATTAATGAACATGCTGTTACCTCCGCCTGTCTTCATCCAGACCCTCCACAATCGCATTCCTGCTGTCAATGATCTCCATCAGCGTCTGCATCAGCTTCTTCTCCCGCCGCCGCTCCTCGGCCGACTTTAAATGTTCTGTGACATCAAGTTGACAGTCGTCAAACCTCCAAGAAGGACGAGCGACCGCCGAGGAGGAAACATGTGATCGTGTCCTACCTGGCTTCTCCAGCAGCCTGCGAAGTTCCTCCTCCACCCGCGGCTGCTGCTGCTCCAGCTGCTGAGTCCTCGCGCTGACAGAAGAAACAACAAGTCTGATCTGTTAGGCAGGAAAGTTATTCTCACTGGTAAACAGACAAAGAGGGAAACTCCCCAAAGAGGGTAACTCTTCTTATGACTGTATAAAGGTTCTCACATGTAAACAAGCTCTGACTCCTTCCTGATGTACGTCTGCTTCCTTCGAATGAGATTGAACCAATCGACCATCAGAGGGTCCATCAGCACGTCCCCCTCCCCCTCTGGAACACACACACAATAACATTCTAATCATTAAATGCTGTTTGTGACCCTGAAAACCTAAAAGTTTTTAAAGTGTTTATATACAAGCACAATGTGAACGCAGAGATTCAGTTCATTTAAAACGAAGCAGCTAATGGAACGTTTTTAAAAAGGAGGCGACAACTTTCAGCAACACCCCGAATTAATGCAGCAGGAGCAAATTAAAGCCCAAAAACAGGAACATTTAAATTCCAGAAATGGTCCCCTGAATGTTCCTGTAATTAGATCTTTTATAAGAAGTGTGATGTTTATTTTCTGAACTGATTTCAATGAGTCATTTTGATATTTAAAGGTTTCTTCTTCGCTCCTCCTTGCAAAACATCGGTTCTCTGTCTGAACTAAAGAAGTCTTTTGTCCAAAAAGTTTGTACGTGAAAGTGAAGAAGCAGAAATTTAAAGAAGAATGTGATTTGTGATTCAATGCACAATAAGTACAGTGAAGAGTTTCACATCTGAAGTCATTAAAATGAATCTAAAAGCTTGTTTGTCTCCACGTCTCCTGCAGTCGGAGGATCAATTGACTTTTGTAGTGATAATTTGTCATCGCCAGCAAAAGCACAATGAGGAGGAACCGGGCAGAACAGGCCTGCAATCATAAGAACAAACACGATATCGCTGTGGATTGAACTTGAGTGCCGGGTTTACGCCGACAAATTCCAGTGGAGAAGAAGATGATCTCCGAGCTGCTGTGCGGCGCATGTCAAATTGTGGCCGAGCGGCTGCATGCTCAGGCGTTCTGGGTGGCGCGCGGAGAAGCAGTACGAACCGAATATATATTACTACACCCAAGTCATGCTGACCTTGAGCAAAGCAATCAGACCCCCTACTCCCACTCCCTCAAAAGGGAAGCAACATCCCTGTGGACTGTCTGCGCCTCTCACCTCATTTGGCAGCAGAAACAGTTATAGAAATGGCAGGTAAATCCCCCGCACACACACACACACACACACACACACACACACACACACACACACACACACACACACACACACACACACACCAGCCTCCACCTGACGGGGAGGGAATGTGTGTGTGTGTCCTGTGCAGAGCAATCAGGACATAACTCCACACCAGAGATGCTCTCTGGGAAGCAGCTGTGGGGACTCAGCAGTTTGCACAAATAAGTTTGTGTCAAGGTTATTCATTGCAAGACGGGAGAACACATCTTCTGCGGCCGGATGAACGAGCTGTTTGTTCAATTTTATTTTTACGACCGAAACGAGGAAAAAGAAAAAGGGGAGTACGAGTGAGAGGAAGAGGAAGAGTACCTTCCTCGCAGCCGCGGAGCTGCTTCTCCAGCTCCACGCCCTCCTTCTCCAATTGTGCCAAGTTACTCTCGATACCGTTCAGCTCCAGCTCGATCTGCTCCGCCGGGATGTGATAAGACTTCACCTGATAGAAAACAAAGAACTCAACAGTCACATTCGCAGCACCGATAAGTTTAATTTGAAAATTCTGACATAAATGTAAAGCCGGTTGTCCATTTTTTTTCCTGCTCAGAATGACAGCATATTTGTAGAGCTGTTAATTAATCTCTTAAGAGACTTAATGGAGGGAACTTACAGAGGGTGACCTCATTTCAGTCCTGGAGGCGTTAGTGGGTGACAAATACTTTCCCTTTTTAGCACCTAAGAGGTAGATAAAATAGGATTAGATAGTCCTTTCATGGCAGCTTTTCAGAAAAGCATTGTCACATATGACTTCACCTGATTTATTTTCCGTAAAAGTGACTGCTCATATTTAATCAACACGGTGGCGGAGGCAGCGTGTGTGTGATTTCTCATGATGGAAGAAGAAGCTGCAAACCTACCTGATGGATTTCCATGAGCGGCTGCAGCGGCGGTTGGAGCACTAATGGATTCCACAGCTGGCCATCTTGGTGGGGATTTTACAGGCAAGTGGTTCCCGGGTTTAAAAGCTAAAATAAGGACGGGAGGTTTACATGGTGTTTGCCCTGCAGCAAATTCTTTTCTCCGTTTTCTGCTTGAATCAGAAAACATGTACAAGAACCACAAAGGAACATGTGTGGAAATCACTGGATCAGAGGGTTTACAGAAGAGGAAGGACCCAGACTAACACATGGATATGAAATAAACATAAGTGGGTTCTATATATTCATCAGCATTCATTCTATATATTCCTGAGTTGTGTTTTGTACGATACATCGAAGCTACGAGACTCAGCACTCGACTGACCGGTCGTCTCTTGTCTCTGTATCGTGTATTCCAGAGTTGTGTAAATAGATATTAGACACATTTTTCATTTCTTTTCCAAACATTGTGACACTAAAATGGCCTTTTGAGACGGAGCCATCAGCAGAAAATGAACCTCCTTCGAGACCTGTCACTGTTTCAGCAACACGATCTCAGGAGATCCGGAGTATCTCTGGTCTCTCCTGGTGCTGAACTGTCGGTCTGCGTTCACGTTTCCCGACCGGAGACAAAGACATTTAAATGGATTCGTCCTGGAAACAAATATCTTATATTCATCAGCATGTTCACCACCCGAGGAAGCGACTCACCAGTACATCCACTGCCATGCTGTGGTTCCTGTGGGGGGGCTTCTCTGAAGCTGGCACCCTCAACCAGAGCCGCAGTAACAGGAGGTCCTGCAGGTGTCGGAGCCGTGGGGGGGCGTGTTGTGCTGGTGGAGGCGTTGGGGGGGCGTGTTGTGCTGGTGGAGATGTTGGGGGGGCGTGTTGTGCTGGTGGAGATGTTGGGGGGGCGTGTTGTGCTGGTGGAGATGTTGGGGGGGCGTGTTGTGCTGGTGGAGATGTTGGGGGGGCGTGTTGTTCTAGCGGCGGCTTCAGCATCTCTGTAAGAAAACAACACACCTAAATGAGCCTTTAAGTACTTCACCATTAAAAAAGAGGTGCAGGTGCAGCGTTTATTTTTAAACGGACATCACAGAGCTACAGAGGGGGTGCATCACAGTCGGGGGGGCAGAAAGACCAGTGGCACCTTTACTGTAATACAGGCTGTAGATATGACAAGCAGTTTTTGAAATTGAAATCTCAGATAAGCTGTCGAAGGACAAGATTGCTTTTATACGACTACCGTTAGCAGCTAACGCTAGCTGCTAACGTTGGTTTGCTAGGTGTTGATGCACCTTTCAGCCGGTGCAGCCTGAGCATGTTGTGTTGTTGTTTATTGATGCAGTGACTGTCAATGTTTCATTGAATACACTGTTCAGAGCAGCTAACTGCACACAGTTTGACAAACTGCAAGCCTGACAGTTACTGTAGCTAACGGCTCGTTTTCGCTATAAGCCAACATGAGTGCTTCTTCATAATCCGCAACCTTCCAGCAGCTGGACTGGAGGTGTTTCGTTGTTCCTGTAGCTCGTGTGAAGGTTTCGCTGGAATACAAATGTCGTGAGCGCCCAGAGTACAAGTCATTACTGTATGTATTCACTAATGTCGTTCTCTTTGTGTATTTCCGTGCTCTCGAAATGAGGTACTCATGGATTACTGGCTCTTTAGAAAGTTGAACGGATCACTGTCAAATTCAAATGAATTTAATTCAAGCAGATAATTGTCTGTTTTACTCCCGGAGTCCCCGAACAAGGAGAGACATGTGGCAGCATGTTTGTCCGAACATAGACTGTATATATCAGGGAGATCCTAGTGGGGAAGTCACATCAATGCAAACCCTCTGTAGGCTGGACAGGAAGAAGGACAAGATCAGTAAAGGCCTCACCTTTTTATTGAGAATAGTTCTAAGCAGGTGAAAGAATTAGAAGATTCGTCAGCAGGGAGAAGAAATGAGAAGATCTAGAAGAGGTTAGAGGAGGTGAAGTTCAGGTGAGGAACTCCTTGTTAGGATGGGGGACAGGAGTCAGCATTCTGGAGAGTGAACTAATGGTTAAGATTCATTACAGACTAATCTTTCCAGCTGGTTTTGACCCCTTGCGTGACCTCACTGCTCCCAGGTATTATTGAAGAAGTTGGGCGGGTTTACCTGAGTCCTGGTTCGGTGTTGACAGGGTTCGACTGGACTGGACCTGCAGACAAACAGATCGAAACAGAACGAGTGACCATCGACAATTAAAAAAAGGTTTTGTTCACAGGACTGGGCAAAAGAAACGGGGTCGACTTTCCCCACACTTGGTAGCCGGTCGAGGAGGAAGAATTCAATTGTTCTTTGTTGCTGTATCATTGGAGAGGATTTACTCTCCTGACGAATGACAAAGGGCTTTGTTTTGTTTGAATGTTTAATGAAGCGAACACACTTCATAAAAAGGGGGGGGGGGGTAATGTTGGCTAGATGTCAAGTAATGGATCAACAACAAGTGAAATAAAGTTAGCAGCACTTGCCTTTGGCAGATGTGTGTACAGCTGTTGGCCTTGTGTCGTCTTTGTTTACGGCCTTCGGACACGGCGGCTCCTTGTTGTTTGTCTGGCTGGTGCTCGGCTGTCCTGCCGAGCTTCCTGCCGGGCCTTGGCGGCAGGTGTCCTTTCTCTGGCCGCGGTTGTCAGCTGATCTTGGCTCATCTCCAAAGCTACAGAGAGGGAAACCCCTCAACATCAGCTTCACTGACACAAATCTTTACCAAACAAAACAGTGGACAAGACTTCACTGAGTTCAATATTCACCGTCTCTCTGCTGATCGGATGGTGAACGGACGCTTGTTGTTGTTGTTGTTGTTGTTGTTGTTACAGTTTTCCTCTGCTAGTTTCTTTTCGTTCGCTGTCCTGGCTCGGCTCTTGTCGTCATCACGACTCTGACTCAGTCTTCCTAAATTATTTGAGCTCTCTATTGACTTCCTGTCGCCTGTCAGAGGCGGCGCAGCCTGGAAAAAGCTCTGCCGAGCCGCCTGAGTCCTCTGTGCTGAGGCTGTCCAGGACTGGGACGGCTGGACGGGATCGACTGGCTTCACAACAATGTGTATCGGGGCGGACAGTATAGAAGAGGGGCGTGAAGCAGGCTGGGTGTGACTGGAAGAGGAGGACGGTGTGAGAGTGTTCTGGTGGACCTTACAGATGAAGGTGTCTGGCTCCTTACCGGGCTTATAGCCACCTGCATGGAGCACGGCGGAGCATTCACTGCATCTGGTGGGATTTATTTAACATTAATTATCAATTCAGTAAACACAGCACAAGATAAAGCACAACCCACGGACGTAGAATCAGTTCTTACGTGAAACAGCTCCTGTGATACAGTTTTCCTTCCACAAAGTGCCGTTGAACCAGATGAACGTGAGACTTGCAAGCAACACATTTGCTGTTCAGGGTCCCATTTTTGGGAGTATTTTCTGACAAAACCGCCTTCTGTGAAAGAAAAGTACGACTGAGGTAAACGTGTCTGCAACATTTACCTCAAACACCAAAACATGATCTGATCTTCAAATATGATAAGAGTGTGAAACAATGGAACACAGGAAGAGATGAGGTGGTGGTCTGTCAGCACTGACCTGAGCTGAAGCTCCTGCCAGCCTGGGGGAGGTCTGAGCTGTGGGAGGAGGAGGAGGGAAACGTTTCTCTGAGGTGCTTTTAGACACAAAGGTTTTGGCGACCACCGGGGGATTTTTCTTCTCCGATGGCTCCTCCTTGGAGCCCTCTGCTGGCCTCTTTACACCTCCCACTGCAGGATAGTAAACCACTCTTAGTGTCGGACGTAAAACTGCAGCAACTGACGAAGCATCTGCACGGTTTCAAGGATGCACAACTGGATTTAAACTGGGAGTGTTCTCACTGGGGGGCCGTGCTTTGAAGTAGTTGTAGTACTGGGAGACGTAGGTAAGAATGCTGAGCCTGTCTGGGATCCTTAAAGCCACCATGTCCTCTGCGTCTAACAAAGCTGGGATCCCCAACTTCTCCTCTGCGACCTGAAAAGCCTTCGGCAGAGAATAAATACAGTTTAACCCAGAGCCCTCAAACAAGCCGGGACCATGTGTAGACAATGTGTGCTGGTCCGTTCAGGGTGACACATTAAAACATGGAATTCACTGGTCACTGGAACGACAGTTTCAGCTTTCAATTACAGCTTGTGCAAAATGTCAGACAATACAATCTTCTTCAAACAGGCCAGGAACAGTTGGTGACTCAGCCCAGGAGGTCTGACGAGCCCTGTATGACGAATGGCTCACTTCCTGAGAGGATGGAGGGACAAGAGAGGATGGAGGGGGCAGAATATCAGCGTATTGTTAAGGATCAGCTCGGACATGCTCATTAAATTCAAAGTAAAGTCTGTGTTCGCGTCTGTGTTCACGTCTGTGTTCACGTCTGAAGCTGCTCCTGCTACAAACACACATTTCTTACTCAAATAACCACCTGTGAGAAACACGACACTTCATGAAATATAGAAGGGGGTGAGTTGCTAAGCTGGTCTCATTCTCATGTTCTTCCACAGTTAATCAAAAGTTAAACCTCGTCAAACCCACTGCTGCTTGGACACAGAACCGTCACAGGCTCAACGTTCTTGTTGCAGAACCTTCAAGAAGTGTGCAGGTAAAATGTCTTTAAATATACGACCGTCGTGAGGATCGAGTGGCAGATGACACCAAGCCTCATTCAAAATAAATAGCCTGGAAAGGATCCCCGGAGCTCAGGTTTGTTGTCGACACCCCCAGGATCATCCCAGACAACCACCAGGTCGGCCGCTCATCCTGCCCCCGTTGACCTGAGCAGTTCAAGGGCTCGTTCAAAGCCCCAATCTTCAGCCGGTTCTTCACATTTTGCAAACAGGTCCAGGAAACTGTACCCAAAGTGGCACCAACACTTTACTGGTCTAGTACCAAGAATAGCTTAAGTCAGTGGGTGGGGGGGGCAGATTATCATGAAGAACCAAATACAGTTCGGGTACCAGTAAAGACACGGTGACGTCGCTCTCCTGGATGTTCTTACAGTCCAGAACAGGCAGCAGGTTTACATCGGTCCTCTGCACAGCTTGGAATCCTCAGAGGAAGCTTGTAAAAACGGACTAACAATAAATAAAGGAAGAGTCCCAGCGGAGCTGCATGAGTCATGTAGGGTCAACAAATAAATGAGGTCAGAGACGGTCCACAATAAAGATTCAACAATTGTAGTTGTTTAAGGGTTTGCATATGTACAGACAGTTAGTTTACCATGCAAACGTGTCCAGGGGTAATGAAGTGGATGTTGTATGCTACAAAGATCTTGTCCAATTAATGTCAGAAAGGTTGGACATCTTACCAGTTTGTTGTTCTGAAACACATCCTCCACCCGGAGAGAGTCGAAGTCTCTGAAACAACAAGGACGTGTTACTGTATTTAAATATACAACACAAGATTTAATGAAAACCACTGGAAGCAAATGTAACAAGACAATCTGACATGCATTGAGGCAGGAAACCCGGCCAGCTGCTCACATGAGGTCCGGTCGGTGCCGGTGGATCAGCGCGCAGAACGCCAGTCCGCTCCTGAAGGACGAGGTCATGTTGGAGACGGTGACGTCCCGGTAACCGGCACACTGCGCCCGGCACCACTGCTCCAGAGCCCTGATGGCGGCCATGCTCCCGCAGCCGGGTCGGTGCGGAGGAGCCGGAGGGACGAGAGAGACAACACGGCGGGTCTGTCCGGTCGGACTGACTGCGGCGCCGCAGCTGCGTCCGGTTTCCTCCTCCTGCCCGCGACAGGAGCACCGACAGGAGCTGCTGGTGTCGGTTCCTCCGTCATTACACTAATTAACACCCACTGCTGAATTAACCAGGATGTATTTAATTAAACGGTGTTAATAACAGAGTGAACGCACCAGACATTAAAGAGACAATTGAAATGTGTCAGGATTAATTCAATATTTATTATCTGTTAATATGCTCTTGTGGTCACATTTAACAACTTGACTGAGGAGTCCAATTGTTCTCTGCTGAAATTCAAATTACAGTTAAATTAGGTGAAAATCATTATAAAGGTTCTTTTGTTGTTGTTGTTTGTTGTTTGTCATCTTATAAACCTGCTGGAAGTTCAGTGGAAGTTTCTGCATCCAGACACAACTGACAGATGTTCATTATATTCTGATAGTTTTGTATTACTCAGGGCCGGAGCTCACATGGGGGTGGAGGCCGGACCCCCCCCCCCCCCCCCCCCCCCCCCCCCCCCCCCCCCAAACAAAAAA
>CAAKHC010020336.1:0-12558 GCA_901007825.1 Macroramphosus scolopax
CAGTAAGAAACCTTATTTATGGTATCATTTATGTTGGTCGGACTAGATCAAATAATTAGAAATATTCATCTTATTGTATTCCTAGTGATTTAGACTAATTTTATTATTGATGAATTCATGTCTTTACTCTTGAAAGGATTATTCTTTATTATTGAAACCCCTCGTTCTTTGCGGCGAATGCTAATTATTGTTCCTGATTGCAGTCCAACGATGGATCACACCTTCCCCTCTCGGTCCATCTGGGCCGGTGACAGTAAATTCCTCCAGCATCCAGCGGATCTTTACACCAGTGTGGTCGTCACGCGCAGCATCCCCGCGGGCACGTGCTTCGGTCCATGCGTGCTCCAACACACTTTCTACGACACCATCGCTTTCATAGCGCAGAAATCCAGCGACAAGAGAGCCAAATCCTACGTGTTCAGGGTCAGTTGTGCACACGTGTGATGAGTTTGATTTTGATTTAACAGAAATAGTCTATTTTTTTATCGTGACATGGTGAATCGGCATTTTTGTTTGCTATAATAATATGATCGATGTCAACATTTGTGATGAATTATTTCAAGGCTATATAAAGTAAATATAGAATATGAAACGAGAGCTCCACTCAAGTGAAATGTGGGTGATGGATGCCAACAGGTGGACCCTGAGGCCATGCGTAATTCTGCGCTTGTGCTGTCCTGGCTGCGGCTCGTGCAAGCTGCGCGCAATGATGAGGAGCAGAACACAGAGGCCTTCCTGAAAGCGGGTCAGCTGTATGTTCGGACCATCCGGGACATCCAGCAGGAGGAGGAGATGCTCGTGTGGTACGACCAGGAGCTGTCTCACCTGCTGGGCTTCACAGACTTGACCAGAGGATCGAGAGAAGGTGAGGCAGAGGCATGTCTGCTATTATTTGGGTCTCTCTACAGCACCAATGGACGTATTTCTTAGATAAACCTAATACATTATGATTTGTGTGTCTTGCAGAGTTCAAATGTGGGAAATGCAACCAGATCTTCAAGAATGAATATCCCTTCCTGGCTCACTGCCGATTCCTTTGTAGCCAAATAAAGACTGACACCTGGTGCCGCAATGTTTACGAGCCCAAGCATGTGGAAATTAAGAGGCAACATCGAGTGACAGATTTTCACAACATCGCCAGAGATTTGGAGCATAAAAAGTCTGGCAGCAACGAGGATGCAGTGATTCTCCCCATGAAAAGGAAATACGAGGAGACTCCTTTTCTCAAAGGGCGGAAAACAGTTCTGTTAGAAAAGACGAATATTTCAAATGATGACAATATAACACAGCTGATCAGGGGCCACGAGCAGGCCGCGGGAGATGCACCTGGCTCTACGGGGAAGCTGAAAGGTGATAAGATCAAACCGGACCATTTGGGATGTAAGAATGAGGCTTTTGTTGAGTCAAGAGAAGCCAAAGGGACTTTTACGCACGTCAGAGAGATGGACTCACATTCAGAGACAGGACAGAGCTCTGTTATGCTCTCAAGCAGCAGTAGTGCGTTTTCTCCAGTTCTGTCCATTAGTCCAAGCCAGCAGAAAAGTGCTTTCTGTAAACCGAGTAAAAGATCCCCCGGTGGAGCGCCGACGCATCTCAGCGGCGCAACAGCGCCCTCTAGCCGCGCAGAGGAGGTGAGGGATGCTTTCACCTCCAGGACTGTTATGGGATACAACACTCTGATGGCATCCAACATCCTGAGCAGCGAGGTACATACCGTGCCCTCCCCAGTAACACTAAACAGTGCTTTCCATTACGCACCGGAGCACTGGTCCAGGAACATTGGCGCTCAGGTTCAGACCACCTCTTCTCTCACCATCCTCCCACCGACTTTCACGTCATTCGGCGTGTCGGTGCAGAACTGGTGCGCCAAGTGCAACTTGTCTTTCCGCATGACCTCCGATCTTGTGTTCCACATGCGCTCCCATCACAAGAAGGAGTTCGCGGCCGAGTCCCAGGTGAGGAGGAGGCGGGAGGAGAAACTCACCTGCCCGATCTGCCACGAGTACTTCCGAGAGCGCCACCACCTGTCCAGACACATGACTTCTCACAACTGAGACAGGACAAAGAAAGACTGTATTTATTTCATACATGATGCTTAGATGCTCTTTATTTAACAGGTTTAGAGTCATGGAAAGACTTTGGTGTGTAACAGTGAATGTAGGTAGGAGTAAAGAATAGCAGTACACGGCCTGCCCACTAGATGTCGACAGAGGAACGTGGAAACCGACCTCACTGCAAGGTTGTCTGTGTTTTAGGCCTGCGTGTGTGTGAGCTGGAGGAAATTTGTGCCTTATGGAACTCAGGATTGGAAAAGAGACGGAGAGATCCCGAGGACAGCTCATGATTGTCAGAAATATCTCGAAGCAATCCTCTTATTTATCAGCTTCCTTCTGCTTTGTACATGCGATATGGCTTGAGTGTGTTTGCACATTTTCAAATCTAAATTTATCAAAATGGAACAGACGTGTGGCGTTTTTCTTTCAACACTCATGAATCATTTTGGACCAGATTATATTTGGTTTATCCCTTTTGTCCCCCTGCACTCATCACTAACTGACAATATGTTACATAAATGTCTATATATGCATGAAACAATCAGTATTTCCATCAATATCCAGTCACTTAACGTAGGAGAGTGATGGGAGGCTCAGAAATGTGGTCAGTTTATGAAGCTTAGTGGTTTCTGGTTCATCTGCAAACCTGAATGGATCCACACAAGCAGCCTGCTTTGTATTTGTGATTTTTCATTTCTTCTCCACTAACATTGTTGGCTGATGGCCCGTTCAGGTCAGGCTGCGGACAGAGGGACATAAATAGCCGCCTCTGTGGCAGGTAAATGAGCCAGGAAGAAAGCATGAAGTTCAAGGGAAAGTCAAGTCTCCACCCTGTTCGGTGTGTCTGCAGTGGAAGCAGGGACGTAAAGCCACCGACTCTTATCTACACAGAAACAGAAACAGAGTTTATCTCAGTTTTGTTGTGCCGTAAACTCCTTTGTCGATTAACTGGCGCCTTCAGGGGATAAATCAATACTTTACTGGGAATAGATCCGATTTCTTTCATGGATGTTTTGCCTGATGATGAACTGTGACTGAAACCTGCACAGGATACAAGAACAGAGAAACAGGATCTTCCAATGAGTTTTAAAACCTCTTTCATGTGAACTGTTTCCACCATTCAGAGGGCTTCTTTGCTGATTTATACGAAACGCAACTTCAGAGTATAAATCTTAAAGTTCTTTGGAAACAGGTACGTTTAGTTGTTTTTCCATTAGTACAAAAAAATAGGAAATGTAAATGATACTCCCAGTGGTCCACATGATTAAATGGGTGATTAAGAGGCACAATGTCACTGCTTAATTCTAATGATTAGCTCAGTAACCATGTGAGCAAACAGCCGTTTCAGCCCAGACACAGAAAATCCTCTGTTGTCTAATAATGGCTGTATTTCTCTTCTTTAATTGAACAGTAATCATGTGGAAGAACAAATATTTTTCTTGGTTCCCCACTTGCCTCATTTCTTTCTGGCATATGGGCACGCCGGGCTGTGAACACGAGCCCGCTGTGGTTTTCTCCGCTGGAGTTTGACCATGGTTAGTGCTCTCCTGTGACCGTGATTGCAGTTGACATTGGGTTCACTCTGTAATTGCGGACTGTGGGTCCACTCTGTAAATGCGATCAGTCAGGAAGTGAAGGCCAAAAGAACCTGGATGTGCCATTGGCATTTGGGCCTATTTTGAAGATAAATCTATTAGTGTTAATGTGATTTATAATATAGTCTTCATTTAAAAAGGAGCTTAAACCCAAGAAATCGTGCGTTTGCAGAGAAGTCTGTAACACTTCCTGAGAAAATTCATTCATGCATTTTATATTTCAACCTTCAACCACAGATTAAAGATAATATATTCAGGGATGTGATGCTGCTCATCATCACGTTAGAGTAATACAGCGGCACACTGTCATGCAGATATTCACCTGCAGGGTTCGGGTTATTATTAGACAATAAATCAAGAAATCCTCCAATACTTATTATGCTCACTGTGAGCAAAGCAGGATGGACATTAGGGGTGTCGTGTCTTGGCTTCAGAGTTGACAGCCGGCTGGTAGAACACACTTCACTCTTTAGAGTTCCATGTACTGCATGCACGCACCCGAAAAGGCTCGCGCTCACACTAGTCGTGACTGCAATAACCAGAGGCCTCATACGTCCGTCCCACAAGCGCTTACTAAATGTCTTTGAGACAAAACGACTGTCCAGCGCTGGCTATGGTGAACTTCAAAGCCCGCTGTTGTTGGAAACAGATGTCGTGTCCTGTGCCAACTTTTGCAGACTGAAGGCAAAACAACCCCAGAGTAACGATTAATAATCAAAAAGGTGCCCTCTGTCTTTTCACACTCACTTTGAGACACTGTTTACGCAGCTCATGGGTCCTTTTCCGGACACGGAGAAGTGACGTGAAATGGTTGAGATGTTTTTTTTCTTCTTCAAGAACATCCTGCAGAAATGCTTTTTGAATTGGGTGAGGGGGTTTCAGAAGGAAGTGCGCCACGTTTTGAAGATCAAGCAGGCTGATGTCTAAATAAGTGTGTGTCGGCTTCCTCCATCAACCGGCGGCCGCATCAGTCACATGATTTGCTGGACAGCAGACGTCCGAGCCTTTGGTGTGGGGTGATAATGGCTTTAGGGGACTGCTGGGGATCTTTGAGTGGAACCTTCCTGCCTTTGTATTTTCCAACATTGATGCCCTTTTATGTTCGTTTTGACAAAAAAAAACCTTACTTGCACCAAGAAAACAGAGACTGTAGGAAACACAGATGTTGTTGGATTAAATTACTTTTTATTCTAATTTATAGACAGCTACTTTTTCATAATTTAAACAATACACATGTACAAAACACCATCTCATCTAAAATATAGTAATACATAGCCTAATAACAATGAACATTACTTCACATTCAAAATAAAAAAATAGTTCTGGTTTCTTCATAACATTTTTTAAAGGTTAAAGAGAGGGGGGGGGTTGTGGTGTAAATTAATTCCAGATGCTCTCTACAATTTATTGGATAGTTCCCTTTTAAGATATACAGAGCATAAACGCACGGTGACGTTTCTGGCTTGCAAACAAATTAACGTTGCATATAATGTGGCGTATAATTTGTTTAAAAGTAGGTACAGCAGTACACATCATGTAAAAATATGTTAAATAATCTCTGACAACTGTATTTAAATAAGCTGCCCGGTAACACATTAACGACGTCTTTTTGATTATAGCCTTTGTCTCCACTGAAGACGTGAACAGAAACTAGTAAAATCTGAGATAAATGAAAAACATCCCTCAAATGTGCCTGTCCCGCTGAATCCTCCATATCGTCCCATCGCTGAATCAAAACAACTGATGCATGTGGAGCCGAGACTTTACATGTGTTCCTCTTGCTGAGGCAGATGCCAGACAATGTGTCTCTTCAAGTCTGCCGGACGTGGAAGTGATTTCTCTGCAGCCTTTGTTCCTCGAGGAATAACAGTGGCCCAAAGTGACTCTGTTTCTCAGCATCAACACACCATGTAACACACAGAAGTTTTGTCCCGTCTCTGTTAGTCCTGTTTTCCATCCATCCTGTTCTGTCCTCTGCCTGCGCCGCCGTCCCTCTTCTTATCTGCAGGAGCAGGACTGGACGGACATATTGGGGTAAATCTTGAGCACCAGATTCCACGATTCGTCCTGGTAGAGCACTGCCAGAGGACTCATCTTGTCTGGGACGCAGCACGGCTCAGGAACCCCGGGGATGATGCCGACGGCTCGAACTATGCTCTGGATGGTAGCGTGGTTAGACGGCCTCACCGCCTGTGAGAAGGTTTAAGAGGTTAAGGCAATGATCCGACACAATAATGATGCTATTTTCAAACAAGGCAGAAAATATAGAGATGTTTGTGTTCTTACCTTATGCATGGGGAATCCACATGTGCCAGAGCAGTAGTAGGCATCGAAGGCCTTGGGCGCGATGACCCACTCGCTCCAACCGATGTCTGCAAAATCCACTCTGAGGTTCCTCCTGGAGCAGCCTCGGTGCTGGGCTTCTCCCCACTGCCTCCTCCTGGCCTTACGCATGGTGTGTTCATCAAAACTCAGAACAGGTGATTGGGTGTGAGCGCTGTCCTTGTGCTTCTTTCCATCCCTCCCCTCAGATCGCCGCTCGTTCCTTCGTTCATCCAGCGCCAGCGTGCGACTGTCTTTGACTCTTTTCAGAGTCGAGTCCCCAGGTTTGAGCCCCTCTGCTGTTCTTTCTGCTTCTTTAAGAACCTGAGGTTCTTCCTTTTTTGCTCCTCTACCTTGCTCTTCCTCCTGGCTCTTTCTATTCTTTTCCTGCTTTCCTGATTTAAGCTTCGGTTTGAGCTCCAGGTACCAAGTGCTCTCCCAAAGGTCGTCCTTGCTGTATCCATCAGGCCTGAAGTCAACCTCAGGCAGCTCATTGTTCTGAATGAGGTCAGGGAGCAAAGTTGCTTCCCTTCTCACGCGTCCTTTCAACTCTGGTGAGAGATGAGGCCTGTGCAGGAGGTGCGGGGACTGGGAGGAATGTGAGGGCTCTCCTCCCTCTGCGAACGGGTCATACTTCTGAAGGGATGAAGCCACGCTGTTGGGCTCAGCCAAGGCATGGTCATCAGCATACACCAACAGGTAGGGCATGCTGCCAGGGGACAGCGCTTCCTCTGGTTTCCTCTTGTACTGCTCCCCTAAGTCCACCTCCACTGTCACTAGGTGATGACCCTTGTCCCATGCCTCCTTGATGACCTGGGTCACGTCTTTCATCTGCCACACCCCTCTCCTGTGGGGGTGGAAGGTCACATTGCCTAAGACTGACCCCATTGACCCAGAGCTCCCTCCTGACCCCGATGAGACAGAGCGAAGGAGCAGGCTGACGGACGGAGACGGGTGGACGGCCGCCGAGCGACAGGACGGACTCTTGAAGCGTTTACAGAACCAGGGCTTTTGATGAGGGAGCCGTTCGAGCAGGAAGTGGAATGTGGCAGAGAGGATGACCTCTGACCCCTGGAGGGTGGTGAGGTTGAGTCGGTACATCATCCTGGGATCAGAAGAGCCTGCAGAGACAATCAATTACTGGATCAGCCGGTCAGTGAATAACACACAAAAAAAGAGACGTTTTTGCAAAAGCTCAGAGACAAATGAAAACACTGTCGTTCGGTAGCTCACAGGTGTTTCCCTGTTCTTGTTTTAATTGGACAAACCAGCCAATATTGGTTTTACATGTTCCATTGTTGTTCAGCTGTTCTTGGACAGGCACAGTGACGGGCAAACACTCTTGTTTTGTTTTCCAATGCGAGCACTGGCGACGAGTATTCAACTTTATTTCAACTCACATTTTCATTTTGCAAACATTCATTGGCAGTTTTTAAACAACAATAAAAGATAGAAAATATATTGTGAACTCTGATGTGAATGGATGGTGCTGCATGTCTTCAGAAGGTGCCCAGCAGAGGAACCACACTGGGGATGTGGCTGGCAGGGGTGGAGGGGTCGAGCAGAGAGCTGCATATTCATGATGAACGTGAACTTCAACAGCAGGGTTATTGTTCATTGTGCAAGAGTTCAGCGGAAGTTTGGACCGACCCAAGAGATATACATTACCTCGGATTCAGCCTGCATATGGAAATGCTTACCTCAGGTTCTCTTAAAGCTTCCCCTTAAGCCCAACACAGCCACCACCGTTTGCGCAGACAACCGGCACATAATCAACTGTTTTAACAGATCTCACACTGTTGTGAAAACTCCCTCACATCTCTCCTTGGATTACACCCATCCTTTGCAGGGAAAATATAAAAGTGTTATGCTATGCCATTTGAGAGCTGTGTGGGATATAAATGTCTATGAGCCGTGTTTATAAAAACAGCATCAGACAGAGAGGCACGACTGGGCTTTAAGCCCCTTGACTCCAGGACGTGGAGTCACACATGTCCTGTAGACACAACAGGACCATTGAAGCCACGACAGTGACTCTGTGGTTTCACTATATCGAGGCTTGGCCATCGCTCACAGGGAATCGCACGCATTCTTCAGCCCTGTCGCTCCGCTTGTGTGCGGTGCTTGATGAGACACCGCACAGAAGGGGCACAGCTGCTGCCACAAACGTGGTGCCCACAGCGTCCCAAAATCATTTAAATGCATTCTCAGACTGTTCCAAAACAATCCCACCTATTTAGAGCGTCTGGCCGAGCCATGCAGCCCCACCGAGCGCAGCACTGTTAATACCCATCCATGGAGAGGATCAGCAAAACATTTTGTTTTTATTGGCACTAATGGAAGCCACTCTCTATTTTGGTTACAAAGTAACGACAAACTATTTTGTTTGTGCATTTTTGCATTAAGTGATTTAGCAGTTGACTTTCTATCGCAGACAGGTTGATCAGTGAGTTCACGCACCTTGGCTGGCTCTGAAACTTCTGACAGTGTTCCCCTCCTTGAGGCGGGTTTCCCTGTTGTATTTCTCGTACAGTTTCGACATGTGCTGGGAGACCATGCTCTGACCCAGGTCATCCGAGAAGGGGTCCGAGGAGGGCTGGAAGAAGCTGCTGTCCTGCGCGCTCCTGGAGCCAGCTTTCGTGATACTAACCGACGCAACGCCCAGGAAACAGTTCAACATCAACAGGGACAGGTGAGAGGAAAACATGGTCAGAGCTGCTGTTTAAGTGCTGAATGAATTAAAATCCAAGTGCAAAATGTCCAAAAAAAACGGATCCAAGGTGGATTTCGAAGATGCGCCAGAAAAAAAAATACACTAAAAAGTCTGTGCGTAAAAGTCCCACCTCTCCTCTCACTTCCAGATCCTTGCTCAGTGAGCCGTCTCACTCCCTCAGTGTGGATGCTGAATGGGTGAGTCCTGGTAACGGGTTTGGAGCAGCTACTTTTACACTTGTGTCTGTGTGACCGCCAGAGGCTTCAGAGGTTATACTGGAGCGGCGAGAGGCGCTGACGTACGCTGCTGTCAGCCAACGCACAGCCAGAAGTGGAGGTCATGATGCTGACACCCCCCCCACCCGTGCTGCTCCTCTCTCTCTCTGCTCCACCAGGATGATGATGGTGATGATGATGATGATGATGGGTTCCTTATGCTGTTTAGCGTTGGTGGAGTAATAACGTTGGCAAAGTGTCTCTGGGCAGAATTTGTCCTCATTTGTTGCGCACCGGTCAGACAAAGCCACTGTTGAAGCTCAACACACTGAGCTTTTTTGTTCTTTGCAGGCAAAGTAATTCCACCTCACAATTTCCAGCTCACCACGTTATTTCCAGTAACTGCTTTTGACATGCTCTCAGTCACACATAATTAGCATAGAAACACCTACAATAATAGTCGGACCAACCACCCCAGGGCTATTGTTATTGACAGTGATCCACATTTTGTACAGTGTGTGTTCGTGTGTGTGTGTGTTTCTGTGTATGTGAAGGCTTCATGGTGAAAGGCTGCGGTGTAGCTGCAAGATGAGAAACTTTAGCGGGAGTTTTAGTGAATTTATTTACGGCAAACACTCACGGCTGTGGTTTCAAACTCCACCATCGGCTACATTTTTTATCTATTTTTGTACGTGTGTGTGTGTGTGTGTGTGTGTGTGTGTGTGTGTTCGTATAGGTTGTTTCCAGTGTGTGTCTCTGGTGTCTGGAGCTTTGTACCAACAATGCTTGTTTTGTGAAAGTGGTGGTCTCCAGCAGAGAGGCTGTAACTAGCTGGGCCCCTCGGGTCACTCTCTGCCACCACACATACACATAACACACATGCACGCACACACGCATGCACGAGCACACATACAGGACCACTAAGTACCTTTCTGGCCCCCAAGGGCCCCACTGGATATTCCTTTTCACTATATTCCCGACCAGCAGCAGGTCTTAAATCTGGGATACTCTGGAGATGTGGTTAAAAAATGTGTGTGCGGTTTGTGTTTGTGAGTTCGTAGCCCACAAACAGAGCGTGTGAAGACGGAGAAAAACAAAATAGCATTAAATCGTGTGGTTATTTATGTGAATATATGCAAAATAGTTCTTTATATTTCAAAGACATCTTTGAATACCACATTGAGAAATCAGGAAGTGTGGAAATGGAGAGTGGAATCCCTTTGTTGGAAAAATAGATGTTGGCAGACCTGCAGCGGGTTTTTTTGGAGGTCATACACATCCAAACCAAATAACAATTGCCCAATAATAAGCTGTTGTCCCTTTGTATTAACAATTCAAGGAACACAAGTGAAATTTGAATCTCCTTAGGTGGAAGGAATAAGTATAGTCTGGGGTCATTAATAGGTTAACATGCCTACCAGAGAGGTGAGGTGATATCTGACACCGGGGCGTTAGGGTCATGATAGATAGTCCTGCAGAGGAGACTGATTCAAGTTCAAGCGTGAGGATGACAACATGAAATGGCTTTGACCTCTGACCCTGAGTATATAGGGCAGAGTGAGATTAATGTCGGGCATTATCTACCATAATGCTCTCTTCCTCTGAGACCAGATCTTTTCTAAAAGCATTGGTAACATGTTTCTCGGGGGATCGGCTGTTATCTAAAGCCACGTTTAGCGTCGCTTCAGCGGGACTTTCATCATTTCTGCCTGACACACAGGTGTATCATGTAACAGGTAGCTTATATCAAAGTATGACTTTGCTCTTGGATCCTCAAAGACCACATGTGGAAGTCGTCAGACTCGCGCCGAGATCAGAACCGCACACCTTTTGATTTAAAGAAATAGAGCCACATCAGCATCGGTGTCGGACGATTCCAGGCGTGCGGGCATGCAGCGGCATGATCCAACCTTCTGAATGAGAAATGATATTGAACGGCCGCCCTGACGCACGACACGCATCACCGGGCTGAAAGACACAACCGACTGAGGATTGTTGCACAACTGATATATTAACAACATTAAAAGACACGTTTCAGCGGTGTAACGAGCGTTTGATAAACACAGGCTTCATGAGATGTGAGCTGCTACCTGCTGGATCCGACTACTCCGGCTGCGCCACAGAGCCGTGGTGTGTTATAGTTTGTTCAACACGGAGGTCTCCTCGCAGGGCCGTCCAAACCAAACACGAGTTGTGTTCGGCTCTCTGTGGGGGAACGGAGGAGTGTGAGGAATTAACATGCCCGTGTGTGTGTGTGTGTGTGTGTGTTTGTGTGGTGAAGGGACTGATGGTTGGTTCTGGAAACACTCCTACTTTAACACCTTTTTTCGTGGTAAAGGGTGAGACATTTCTGCTTCCAGAGCTCAGCACGGGGGTCTGATAGATGTTTGTGTGTGGGCACAGGTGATTAAGTATTGATCAGCTATTCTCCAATCATCTACTTGTGATTTGGTGGTCATGTTTTGTCCAAAAAGACCAGCGCTGTGCACATACAGGGGACGGACTGACTGGCAGTCTTGTGCTCGTAAAACTAAAGAGGGGTAGTTTTGAGCTAAACGTTGTCATGTTGTTTATCCTCCAGGATGTTTACAGCCGCTACAAGTGACTTTCCAGTGTACCTCGGAAATATTTTAACAACAGGTAACACTCTAACGTACAGGAGGTCACTCAGGAATGAAAGCACCTAATGTTAGTTTAAAGGCTGTTTTAAGACTTTATGGATCCTGTTAGTCAGACAACAACATGACGGTCAAACTGCAGCTACTGTTTATCTAAACCGCTGCTCCGGTTTTCCGTTGAGGTTTTTCCCTCTTGGCGTGATAGTTTGATATTTTAGGAAATGAGCTTTATCCTTTTTTTTTGAGAGATACATCCTTCTGTTATCAGACACGTCCAGATCTATTAACTGTCTGGAAGAAGAGAGTCGCCGGAAGCCCAAAGCCCCGCGAGCAGGAGCGACACCTCGTCTGCGTCTGCTGCGCAGCACAGCAGATGTTGTGGAGGTTGATTTTGTCAATGCAGTGCAGCAACATCTGGAAAGTTAACTGCCAGTTAACATGTAGTGTTAATAGGCCATGTGACAGTCCTCATTCAGGCAACTTTATTTCTAAGACTTCTGTAAAGTATGACATGTCTGTATCCAGTCTTATGGGATGGTCGCAGTTTTGGAGATGCATATAATAGACAGGGGGGCTACTGGTCTTAACATCTTTGAGTCTCATTTAATGCTGGTTTCATTGCCCGACTGTCAGTATTGCCCTGAACGAATGATGTCTCAAGCAGTGATGAGATATAAACAAGCTCTCAAGAAAGGAGGAAATTCACGTCACTGTCCAAAGGAACCTAAAGGAACCCACTTTTGATTGGTCTAAATTACCTGATTTTGTCAGCAAATTCTTTAAATGTCTCTCTGATTAGGTTTAGGTGAACTATATTAACCCCATACATGCATATTTGTGATTGCAGTAAGATGCATGCTTTCTGAGGAGATACAGCTTTGAGGAAGAGGAATCCCACCATGTGAATGTCATCCACTCTCCCTGGTAGGTGTGTGTGTGTGTGTGTGTGTGTGTGTGTGTGTGTGTGTGTGTGTGTGTGTGTGTGTGTGTGTCTGTCTCGCTGTCTGTCTGCCTGCGTGCGTGCGTGTGTGTTTTGCCACA
>CAAKHC010020336.1:12578-24476 GCA_901007825.1 Macroramphosus scolopax
GGTGGTGTTGGTTTAGGTGAACTATATTAACCCCATACATGCATATTTGTGATTGCAGTAAGATGCATGCTTTCTGAGGAGATACAGCTTTGAGGAAGAGGAATCCCACCATGTGAATGTCATCCACTCTCCCTGGTAGGTGTGTGTGTGTGTGTGTGTGTGTGTGTGTGTGTGTGTGTGTGTGTGTGTGTGTGTGTGTGTGTGTGTGTGTGTGTGTGTGTGAGTGAGAAAGAGCAAAAGTGTGTTTGCATGTGTGTGAGACGACGGCGACTATAGTTATGGTAGGGGGTGTAACTCTGTGACCCATTCACATGGTTAATAAAACATTCATAGAAGCAGAGGAATGTTATGGTTTTTGTGTGCGTGTGCACGCATGTGCCGGCAAACCTGTGTGTGTGTGTGTGTGTGTGTGTGTGCGTGCATCCATGTGTGGGAGAGGAGGAGAATGTGTGCGTGTGTGTCCTTGGGTCTGTGATGTTGGGCCTCCTGCAGTGACCCCACGGAGTGCACCATTCTGTTCGCAAACAAAGGGCCGGCTGTTCCCCCCCTACTTCAACCGTGGACTGCTCCAACATCGCCGACCGCTCGCCGCCGAGCTAACCAAATATTTCCCTTCCTGCTCAGAATTTGTCTCAATAAATAGTTTTATGTTTTTGGGGGTTTTCTGTCTCCTCTGACTCGTTGCTTTTAACACGGGACTCCTGAACGTACACGTAATCCGAACAGTTTAGCTGATGCCTTTCTTTGAACCGAAACTGAACCGCAGGACAGAACCTCTACCTCACGTGACACCCAGACTCTTGTGTGAAAAGAACATCCCACAGGACACCCTCTGTGGGAGTATTATTCCATCTTTAATTGACATCCAAGTCACTTTGGTGCAGCGCTGCCTTCACGCAGGTATAGAGGGATGTATTGTGCTTCAGATCTCACTGACTGACAGTATTTTCTCTGAGCACGGCCCAAACCACTTGACAGGAGGGCTGATTAGTGATTAAGGAAAATAAATATAACATGTGTGTGTGTGTGTGTGTGTTCAAACACTTGCAGGATTGACGTTCTTTCCAGGTCTGACATACAGCCATTGTTCTGCTTGTCTCCGCTTCTCAATGCTCACGTTATCCACCAACAGAGACGTTCTAGTGTTTCTATGATATCTAAAGGATGTGTTTGTGTGCTAATGGGAATATCTAAGCAGACTAATAATTTTATTATTTATTCCGTCTAAGGTTATTTATCTATCCTTCTATACAAAGTCCAGTTGGAGTTATTATACAGTGTGAACAGCTCCGTACAACCGAGCCACTGAGTGTGCAATGTTTGCAGGGAATGCAGAATATCCTAAAGAGAGTGTGATCTGAGCTATGACTGCTGGTGTTGTGTTTACTCTGACGCCCATGATATTCATTACAGGCTGAGCTGTGTGCTGCTACTTCCTGAACACGTCCCATAGGCCCGTGACCTTCACCTCCGCAGGCTGCCCTTAAACCCCATTGGGCTGGAGCCAAGATGGAGGAAATTGCACCGGGAGAGATTGATTGGCCAAATCCTATAATCATTTGGACTTCACAATGGGGCTTGAATGACCGTGCCTTCGGTGGTTATGAAAAGGTTGGCCGGCTTTTAGGCATGCTATTCATGTGAGGTTATGTGTCTGTGGAAGGGAGTTGCATCAGGTCTCATAATATTGACAGAAAACACTTGAGTAGTAGAACTGTAAAACAAATCAAAGCTCAGTTATTCGTCACTTCCTTCTCACTTAACTTCTCCTGTGTTTACTGCGTTGTGAAAAATGGACAATGTGCACTTTTTCGGTGGGATGTGATCATGTTGCTCATGTGTGTGTTTTAACACACTTTTCTATTTCCTTACAAATTCCGTACAATAACCTACTAAGTTTTTCCCGGCGTTTGTTTTTGTTACCCAGTGGCCTGAAGCTTCATTTAAAATAAATTCCCGTGTTATCCCGGTGCTCCGGCTCTCTAAAATAAGCAGATATGTAATATGTGTTGGGGATTTGATGGGAGGTCTTTTCGCCCTATAGCTTGATGGATCTGTCAGATTGACCCTTACTCTAATTTGGCTCTGTCTCCGTCATTTAGTGAGGCAGTGTGTGAGCTTTTCCAATAAATATACCCTCCGAGCAAAGTAATAATTGCAATATCTATTTCCCATTAGTGGGGGTTCAGCCCTCCCGTCGATCTCCGGTCTCTAATTGGACTTGACCGTTGCTGTGGTGATGTCACGTCGCCGGGCTTCAGGAAGTGAAAAGTCTTTTAGTTGTAAGTGACTGGTTGTATTTCCAGGTCACGTTGAATCAGTTTGATGTTTCGGGATTCTGGCAATTGTTGATGCAGGACTTAACATTTCGTCCAGCGAGATCTCTTTTCTCTGGTTAGCCTACGGAGTGAACGTACAGTATGAGAGGTCTCGGAGTGTAGAAAGCCTGCTGTAAGGTCAAGGCCAGAGCAGCGGTGGCCAATCTCAGAGGAACGCAGATTCAATTAATGTCAGTCGGCCTTTTGTTGATAACATCCTGCTTTCAAACTAGCCGAAGCTTCATATTCCGCTCCATTATTGCTTCAAGTCTGGCATCAGATTTGGACAGATTAGATGACAGGGGGAAACATATTTCTATTAAACCGCCACAGGCAATCAGCAGTGTCGTATTGTGTTGCACTACACAGAGACTTTTGTAATAATTAAAACAGCATGAAAATCAATGTTAAAAAATTAATTCGAATTTGGGAATGGGAGATTTATGAATGCAGATATCTGAATTTACTTTTTTGCTGTTGTTTTGAATGTCTGCTGGTGCCAAATATAAATACATCATGAGCAATGGAAGAGAAGCAAAGTATAAAATACATGTTTAATCCATGTGAAGACCGATTTCATGCACCGATCACTTTCTCACACACCTGGCACGCCTTCAACGGGCAGTTACAGGGTTCAGACTTGGTTTTAAAGCGAACCTTTGAAAGTTGTATATGTGTTTCCTGCCAATGTTGATGGTGAATGTTATCAATTGAAGCAATAAATCCTATACTAAAGATTTAGTATAGGACACACCAGTGCTGTTGTTTGTCACACTAAGTGACACAGTGAGTGTTATTCAGGAAGAACTACATGCTTTTTCATGCTTGATTTCCAGCCTTGAGCCAGCGGTGAGCCGCCTTGTGTAGCACGTTAGCAACGTTTCCAATAGCAGAAAATGGTCTCCCGCAGTGTGAGTTGAGGATGTTATGGAGGAAGACGTTTTGTACAGTGTTTTGGCAGAATCAGATATTCAGCCGTATGTCCTCCAGCCAGAGTAAATGACCGAAGAAATGCAGCGGAGAGAGGTCCAAGGCTGCAGCTGCTTTATCCGGGCAGGAATGAAATCATTCTCCTGCAGTGACTTTCTGCGTGGGACGTTTTCGTTGGACTCTCTTGCTTGCACCGACCGAACGTTAGCCTGAGCAACGTACTACTGCTGATGGATTGCCTCTCAACGAGGTTAAACAGCAGTAAATGCTAAAAGGGTTGCATGAACTGATACGCCTCTAGTTGTGTGATTGCTACTGGGTGCTGGAGAGTCAGGGACTGAAATGGTTTGGACGTTGGATGCTAAAGTTTCAGACGTTTGACGACCGCTTGTTAAAACGAGCAATGTCAACTTTTTATGTCACCTTACTTTTCAGAACAGCTCACCTCAATGAATCGCTCCGTGATCGATCGTCGCAGGACGCCTCATCACAGCCTTTTTGCATATAAGATATAAATATTATTTATGAATGGTTTTCAGATGTGGCGGACACAAGCTGTTAACATTCAGTCCGCATGTAAACTGAAACCTCAGTCTTGGTTCGAAAGTCGTTCTAATTCACAAGGCATTTCTCTGAAATGAATGGACTTCCCCTCCTGACACGGTGTGAGCAGCAGGGAAGTGGTGTCAGATGTTACAGCACATGTTTATATACTGAGTGTGTGCATGCTTAACTTGTCTGTGTGTGCATGCATATGTATTCAAGTGCAATCTCACTCATGAAGACCAGCGTTTAACCTTTCATTCCGTCTCCGACTGACTCCAAAATCCTCCCATTCAACTTGAAAGCATCCAAACCAATACGAGTCGGGAGGGAAAACGCTCCTAATCAGCACTGTATTCCCAAAAAGGCCAATGCACACTCCTCCTCATGCGCTCCACTCAGACATGAGAGGGATGATAGATTCAAATGGGAGACTTCTGATGTCATTCTTGGCTAATAAACCTGGAGCAGGAACAACTTGCTGTCCAACAAGTTGTCAGTACAGTGAATTTAATGGAATTGGAAATAAGATAATTTATATGAATTGAGACACGGTGAACGTGTATATTTTACTGTCTGGATTCAATGAGTAGAACTTGATACCCTCCCTATTTTTAGGAAGTTTTCCCTGGAAAATCTGTTGAATCATTATTAAATGCGTACGTGTCGGCGGCAGTCAACACATCCTTTCTAATAGAGTCGTGGGCTCACATTAGGGAGATAAAGCTGTAAGGGACCGCCGGTTGGGTCATGACAGTGTCAGGGGTGAGACATGTGGCACACACCAGAGTTTGTCTGCTCACACCCAGACGCCTTCTGTACCACACAGAGCTCATTGTTCGACAGCCATGGGCCCTTCCATTCAGGTTCCAGCCCAGCTCTGGTACATCCCGAGCCCAGAGAGGACTCCCCTCTCCCGGGGTGACTAATGCTGAATGACAGGCAGACACTGATCAAAGCTGCTCCTGGAAGCCCTCCTGTCACAGTTTGGAGGAGGCCGAGAGGAGATGATAAGTGGAGAGACAGCAGCAGTATGCCTGGTCTGGACCCGGGCCAAGGATCAAGGATCAGACAGCATGGCTGGACTTTATTAGCTTCACCACAGACAATACACTCACCACAGTGGACCTCCGCCATTGCCAGATTATCTCATCTCTCTCTATAGTGCGGTGGCACAAAGCCACAACCCACTGGAGCTCTGGAGTCATGAAGTGATTCGATGCCTGGTTAATAGACGCTGAGTCTGGCATTGACATTCATCTTCGATCTTCTGCATTTTTGTAAAAGTAGCAAACGGACCTGTGTTGTCTCATTCAACCATAGATCACCTTTACCTCCCTGTGGAGGTGGATATGATTGTCTGATGTGCTTTGAACGCAGTAATCAAGTAAAGCTTTCCAGAAAAACGTAAAAGGGATCGAGACAAAGTCTTAGGCAGTTAGTGGACGAGGATGTTTTGAGAAAGTCAGTACAGTTTTGTTGGTCCTGATCTTCTGAGACACCTACAATTGGCAGTTTGGGTGTTAAGACTTAGTTTTAGGGTTTTACATTTGGGTTTACTTTCAGTTTAGCGTGTTTAGGCTTTTGGCTTCCTGCCCGAAATGAGTGCATCTTAGTCCCATCTGCACTTATTTATTTATTTAATTATTTAATTATTTATTTATTTATTTATTTATTTATTTATTTATTTATTTATTTATTTATTTATTTATTTATTTATTTATTTAGTTATTTAGTTATTTAGTTATTTATTTAGTTATTTATTTATTTAGTTATTTATTTAGTTATTTATTGTAATTTTTTCTTCTATCTACTTGACTTCACCTCTTGTATTTTTCTCGCTTTATGCTTGTTTATGTTTTGTGTTACTGATTCTGATTCCTAGTTAAATTCGACCCCTGAGCAAAAAAAATTGAGTGAGTTATGTTTGAATTTGCCTTCAAACCCTGTTTGTTTAACAGAAAGTTAAGTAAGTGAAGTACAACATGTCAGTATATCCTCGGAGCGTACTTTTCTCCCATGTTCGCCGTGACGATCGGAGCCAAGAACAACACGCCGCTTGGCCTGGTGTGCCATTCTGCTGGACTCTCCGCCTTTCTCCATCACCACAGTCCGTGAAGAGTGGGACTTCACGACTAGACAAACGTTTAAAATACATTTTCTGCCTGCGACAGAGAGGAAACATACTGACAGCTTCGGGGTCAAACTGCTGGGCAACACGTTAGCGGTTAATAACCTCGGTGAGATTGTCTGTTAGAAAAGATGAAGGACTTCCTGTAAGGAAACTGCTGTTGAGAGAAATCAATGTGATCAGCAGCTGAATGAAACTCTATGCAGCTGCTCCAGGGGGGATTATCAACTCAATAAGCAGGTTTTTATCTGGCTTTGAAACGGCTTTTTAATTTCTTCCACTACAAGACCGAGGTTAAGGAAGAGGAAGCGCCTTGTGACCTCTGTGGTCTGCGCCTCGAGGCGGCCGGCACGTGGAGCAGTAGCACCCAAAGCTGAAGCTCAGTGGCATTAATTGCTTGTAGGAGCTCTGTGTTCGGAAAGTCCTTGATGTAATGGATGAAAGAAGGGCACAGAGCAGCACTTTGGGCCTGATTTTGTTTCTCTTCAGTCACCGCATTGCCAATACAAACCTGGACAGGCGAAGACAAACATAAGAGGGCCAATGACTTACTCCTTGTACCAAAAGAGCGAACTGGGGTCACCAGCAGTCACAGATGTCCTGTTAGCTGTGGAAGGCGACCTCAGATTAAACAAGTTAATATATGATTTAGCTTATGGATCAAACACGTTAATGCACCACTCAGTGACTAACACAATTAGTAATCGGCTATCATAAATGTATCCACTTAGCTGTTTCGGTCATAAGCCAACATGGATCCATTTAGTGTATAAACAGGATATAAAACCATCTTTCAAGTGTGAATTTGTGGCTGAAAACACCATTGACCTTGACCTAACCCCCCTCCCCTCTTGTAAAAGGCACAGATGGGAAAAAAAACAATTCAATATTCTGCATCGCGTCTCTCGTCATATCTCAATACATCATGAGGACTGTTTGCGTTGATGTGATTACATCCTCTTTACACGGAGCCTGAGAAACAGTTCAAGGTTGTAATATTGCATTTGATCTGCAGATCTTTAACGGCGTTCCCATAAATCTTGAAATGCAAATAGACCCGGAGGACTGGTGTGGTGCCGTGAGGTCTGAGTGCAGTTTTGATGGGGTGAAATTCAAAAGAATAATCATGGTTTTTGGGGGAATGAAAACTGAAACCAGAGCCAAGCAGGACCCTCTCTGAAGTGCTTCCGCATGCCTCCAGAGTCAAAGGGCCTATGGTTTCATTGTCCGGCCAGACTGTGTTCTGGATTCACATTGTTCCTGTTATTACCCACACAAGTCCATTTCATTAAGTCGGCCTCTGCTTGCTCCACTGAAATAGCTCCGCTGAAGCTAAAAAGTGGCTTGTTTAATTTCCATCTGCAACAATAGAACACTGTTGTCGAGGCCCCTGGCCTGCTCCTGAAATAGCACTGTAAGTGTCTGCTTTAATGGCAGAGATCAGCGTGAGCGCCTTTGAAACCAGATGGAGTCAGTTGCTCTGCAGTTTGGACCGACCACAACAGTCAGTAGAAACTGAATGTGGGAGCTAATCCACATGGAACCGAAATGGATTCGGTATTTATGTCTTAGTTCAAAGTGTTCAAAGTGCCTGGATTTGCAAAAAAAAAACAACTAAAGAAACATATTACACTGTATTTGTTGTGGGTTTCAAACGTCTGTCTGATCTCCGAAACATTGTACGTGAATAGAATTTAAGATGTATTTATATACAATTTCTTTCTGAAAATCCTGACCAATACTTGCTGTATATCAGCAAGGCTCGATGCCACTGAATGAAAGGGAATACACATGTATTGTGTTATTTGGGTGAACGAGCTCAGCCAGTTGTTCTGTTCAAATGTCGATGACGAACATAAAATGTGAAGAATTTAGCAGTAGAGGGGAACACAGTGTTGTAGTAGAGCTTGGTGAGAGGCCAGAGCACTGGGCTCCTCTCCCTCTTCCTCTCCATTCAGAAGTCATGGGATTGTTTTTGGACATTGTACCATCAGTAAATTTGTCCCTTGCTGTCAGTCTGGCCACGACCACGTCTCAAGCAGCTCTCGGTCTCTGCAGCATTCCAGGACTATTGTGAATGATCAGAGGCGTGTGTGATGAGCACCAGAATGTCTTTCTTCTGGAACCTGGCTGCCGGACGATGCCTGCGAGGAAGGAAGTGGACTCTTTTTTTTTTCAGCTGTGGGACTTAAAGGAAGATGACAGCTGACAGATGCATCGCTCTTGGTGGCCACTGGTGCTGTTTAAGGACTTGGATTGGATCGGAGGGGCTGCTCATCAACCACTTGTCATTGTCTCCTTCACAGAATACAGCTGAGCCAGGTCCTGAGGGTTCGCAGCACATCATCTGGCCTCGAAGGAGATGAGAAACAGTGTCCTTAATAAGCAAACTCCCGCATTTTTCCTCCCTTACTTCTGTTCTCCTGCTTGAGAACTCCCATCTTTGAGTAAAGGCTTTCACTGTGGGAAGGTCATCAGAACCCTTTGAGTTCCCATGGGAATGGTTGATCTGCCCAGTGCTCCAGAAAGGTGATGTAGTTCAGCTGTTTCTTCTTCATGCTTTGCAAAAGCTCTCACATGCCATGACCCACAGTTAATTTGGATTCCTGAAACCCCAAAGCCAGCACTTTATTCCTTCTTTGTGTTTTATGTTCTTTTTTTTTCTAATTTGGAGTTGCTACCGAGTGGAGAAGCTTTATCAGCCTTGCTTGCCTGCTGGGGAGCTAAAAAAAAACCTGCAGCGCTGGGTCTAATGAGTACAGCTTGTTGATTTATACCGCCTCAAGATCCAAGTCCTGCATCTCGCCAAATGTGCGTCTTTCTTCCTCTCTGGTTAGGTCAGCAGGGAGGAGTAGATAAAGTCGTTATTTTTTAAGCACAGACATTTTCTGTTTCTCTCACACATACACGCACTGGCCACTCTCACCAGCTGGCAGTCTTGGACTGGGGAAGAAGAGGGCTTTGTGACTGAGGGCGGCCTGCTGGGCATGCTCTAAACACACCCACGGTGCTTCAGGGGAGAGGAGCTGGGAAAGGAGAGGCCTGAAGGAACATTGAGGCCTCAAATCAGCAGCCAGTGACCCGACCCGCTGCAAACACTTTACGTTATCACCCCAACACATTACAATACACAAGAGAGGGAAAGATCTATTCTAGGACTTCTCCTAAGTAGGACCTACGATAAGAAATACCGGTTATACGTTCTAAAGGAAAGGCAACCTGGCTCCTGGAGTCTGCTGAGCAAAGTGAAGCTAAAACAGCAAAAAAAAAAAGTGTTTTTAAATTGCACCATTATTGTGGAGGAGGGAGGGAGGAACAGAAAGGCAGCAGGGCTTTGAGGTTTGACAGACGTCTAAAATGTGTGGGGCACCTCGACATCTAAAAGCAAAGCCAAATAAACTGAGTGTCGGTGCCAAATGTACAACTGGATTTCAAAAAGGACTCCATGCATTATTCAAAGATAAAAGAGCGCACAATATGTCAGACGAGAAAGAATAATAAACTCCCTGCAGGAGGAGGCCTGAGAAGAAAAAGGACTGTCACTTTCCGTGTGTGTGTGTGTGTGTGTGTGTGTGTGTGTGTGTGTGTATGTGTGTGTGTTTAATGACAGCAGAAGATTGATGAGGCTAACATCTTTGGTGGTATCCCCGGTGTCATGGCAACGCTATAATAGTGTAAATCAGTGGCGATTTGAACCGGTAGATAATGGCTGTCAGATGCAGAGTTTAGAGAACAACATCCAGCAGGTGCGTCTTCAACATCTCTCATCATCAGGCTGCACGATACCACGAGGGCCAGATGTACGTACACTGAAGAGCAAACGACCACTCGGCTGAGCATCGAATTAACTAAATGTGCAGACGATCACGCTGTTGCCGCATGTCATCGCCCTCTAACTGTAGTTAACTTAATTATTGTATTTTACTTTGAAAATCACAAGAGTGATGTGGTGTTAATGTTGTGCTTTTCCAAGAGACAGTAAAGTCTAATTTAAACATTTTCCTCTGAGCTTGAAATATCAATAACTGACAGATTAAGTCTATAACTATTCATGAAAACCCTTTTGAGAACTATAATCCTATAATCACGGTTGATGAGAAAGATCTTCGCTCGCACATCCGAATCACCAGCGAGAGAGAGAGCTGCTGCTCGGTCGATAAACCCATGACATCACCTGCCAAATGATCCATGTTGTTCCATGACACAGTTTGCGCTGCCTGTCGAGATCGACCATCGTGTCATCTGGATGAGTGACATAATGGAAACTAGAAGTCTTTCGCACCTCAGCCTCACTACATTTGATTTCAGAATACGTCCATCATGAGTGGACGTGTTGCCAATGTTTGTGTTTATCGAAAAATCCCAGGATCTGAATAAAAATCAATTCCCTTGCCCAGCGAGCTCAGAAGCGTTTATGTTTCACCGCCTCTTGTGGTTTCCATATACTCCATTTTCTCGCCCTCTTATGTTAAACAAGCTTCCTCGTTTAAGTTTCCAGCGTGTGTTCTCTCGAGGGGTTTAACCTAGTAAACAACAGAAATGTGGAAATCAGTGGAAAATGTGCCTCATGGTGTTAAACTCCGCTTCGCCTAACAACTCTGGAAAGGTGTTAAACATTACAACAATATCAGTTGGAGACCACAGACTGAACCGTAATGAAACGAAGAGTAAACTGGATGTGAAGAAGAAGGAAAGACATCGATGCAGGCTCTTCATCTGGACCCGGAGAAGGTGACAGACGGACTCTCTTACACTCCCGCTGTTTGACGTCTTAACAGAAATGAATCCAAAAACCACCTACCAGCTTCCTGCACGGTTTTTTATCTCCGTCCAAGAGAAGCAGAAATTAGCATGTCTCACTCTCTGCACGTGCATGCGTGTCACAGTCTATCAGCATGTGCGAGACGCGAGTGCCAGCGCGGGCGGAGGAAAGGTTGCTGAGGAAAGCCCTGGTGAGGTGTTTCCTCATGGAATCCCCCTCCAGATGCTGCGAACTCGTTAGAGTTTCCAAACACTGTTATTTCAACACATAGACACATTCACAGCCGGCGTGAACGCGCCAAACCATACACAACCTTCTTTTTTTTTTTACGACAACAAGGCATTAATGTTGTCTAATGTCCTCAACTTTGTCTTGGCTTGGAATTCGATTCTGGCTCGGCCTGTGGAAGAGACATTCTTTGCTCTCCGGAGCCCGTCGTGATTGGGCAGTACAGTAAAACAAGTGACTAAAATACTCCTAATGTGTTTTACAGCTACTGTTATAAGGTCACAGGCACAGAGTGTTCATGGCTTAGTAACAGAGGTCTGATTGATGCTCCCCAATAATGATCTCCGTGTCCCGTGCTGTGAGGTTCACTTGTTGTTAAATAGACTGAAATACGGGCTTGTACCTTAGCAGGGACATGAGGAGCCTTAACCGAAAACGAGGACAGCAACAGGACTCATGCTCCGTCTTTAACCAACAGGATTCTGCGCCTCGACTAGAAAAGAAATTTGATTGATCATGTATGTGGGTGGAAAGATGATGATGAATTTATCAAAGTGTTTTTTGTTTTTTTTTGCCTGTCAGCTCGTTGACATGTGTGGGAAAATGTCAGACAGTTAGGGTGAGGTCACACACACGCACACGCACACACACACACACACACACACACACACGCACACACACACACACTCGTGAGAAGCAGCATACATATAAAGTGATTAATAACTCAATCAATACGTATTAACGATCTCCACATGCACTTAAATGGAAATTTGCATCTCTTAATGCCTCGTGTGTGTATGAAGATGTTTAACTGTCAACAAATATTGGAGGTCGGCAGTGCAGCCTCCGCGGTGCGGCGTGCAGGCGAGCAGTCACGTTTCAAACTCATTGAAAAACACACACTTCAATAGCGACCCTGCACTTCTAGATGTACACATCTCTATCTTCGCCAGTCTCCGGCACGGTCTCGCTGCCCTCCCTTTGTA
>CAAKHC010020336.1:24496-95380 GCA_901007825.1 Macroramphosus scolopax
ATGTGAAGCACTTGTCAGTCCTGCTTTGAAATTTACTCCGCGGTGCGGCGTGCAGGCGAGCAGTCACGTTTCAAACTCATTGAAAAACACACACTTCAATAGCGACCCTGCACTTCGAGATGTACACATCTCTATCTTCGCCAGTCTCCGGCACGGTCTCGCTGCCCTCCCTTTGTACTTCAAACAACGTCTTTCCGTCCTGAAAGAATGCCTGGGATGGGCCTCTCTGACATGCATTGTTTGTGCAAGAGAATTTAGCCCCTCAGCCCCTGGCCTTGGCCCTCATCTGCAATCCAACCACAGGCACGGCTGCCACTGTGACTAATGCCTCATAGTCCAGCCGCTGGGTGTGTGTGTGTGTGTGTGTCTGTGGATACATGTTTCTATGTGTGTGTGTGTGAGAAAAAAGAGAAAGTGTGACTAATGTCTACAGAATGGTATTTATACATTAGGGGGCCATTAGTAGTTTAGGCTCCTGGGTGGAACAGCGGGGAGGGAGACAGGCATTGTGGTGTTCCCAGTCACCTCCTCTCTCATCCAGCCACCAGCGCTCCTGCAGCCATGTTGGGGATGTTAGAGAAACAAACAACAGCTGGATCACTGTGAGGTCCCACCTTCAGAATCTGAACGCACGTCGCCTAGAAACAGATGAAGATAAAATATAAATCCAGCGTCATTAAAGAAGTTTACAACATGGTAGTCAGACTACATGGAGGCCAGAGGCAACTTTTATTAGATGTTGTTGCATGACTCGCTTTTGGAAAGAAAGACAAAAATTCTCCACAGTTCTTGAGAAATGCAGTGCAGGAAGATTTCTGCTGTAGCCTTGACAGTTCTAACGGGCTTAGAAAATAAAGGCAATATGATCAGCGAATGTGCTCGATTGATCAACAGCCACATTTAGATTGTTTTCACCTCCAACTAGAGTTTCAAGATTCATTTCTCCAATTCTTTCTGCAGTGACACGGATGGACGTCCCAGGGCGTAAATGTTCAAATGTTTTTGTTGTATTGTGTTTCGCACGGTGAGATAGAGGCCAAGAGTTGCCCTTCATTTGGTGGCAGTCTTGGAAGACCCCGCCGGTTGTGTATGTGTGTGTGTGTGTGAGTGTGTGAGAGACGCAGTAATGAAAGGTGTAAAAATACCGTACCGCTCCAATATAAACCCTCTCTCCCACGGTCTGACATTTACAGAGGCCCGGAGCGTGGGAGTATGTGAGGGGGTTGCCCCGTGAGTGTGTGCACGTGTGTGCTGTGTGCATGTGTGGTTATCTGTGTGTGTGTGTGTGAGGTTTCCCCTCCACCTAGGAGAAAAGCTCCATTGATGTAAGCTGGTGCTCCTGTCCTCTGTGAAGACCAGGGTCAGGAGGAAACTCTGGGATTTTCCACATGCAGTTGTGTGTGTGTGTGTGTGTGTGTGCTTGCATGTTTCCCATGTTTGCGCAGAAATGTATGACATTTCGAGGGTGTTACTCATGCGTAATTGAGAGGGGAAATCTGTTTTCATGCCGCTGAGTCTGAGGACGGGGATGGATGCCCCTCAGTAGAGCCCCTGTTGGAGGACGATGTCTCGGGAGTGAATCATCGTGACTCATTCCTCACGTGATTGATCTGTGGACATTAAAACACACAGCGTGACAAGCGATTATTAGGAATAACTTACAGCATCGTTAAAGCCTCCCAAAATATGTTTTTGGAAGGATGCATGAGGAAATTTTCCACCCAGCTCGCGAAGTGTTCAAATAATTTGAAACGGCAAATAATCACCTCGTTTTTGACTTGTGACAAACATCTGCGGGGAGTCAAAGAAAAGACTTTTTAATGTAAAGACAGGGGAGGCCTCTTAGCTCCATCTACTGGCATCCCCATCAACGGACAGAATAATTGCTCAGATATAAATGGATATAAACGCTGAAAGATTTCTACATTTGGAGGAAACATGGGCAACACAGGACGTCAGAGAAGCTGGAGAATCGAAGCAGAGCGTCCTGCCAAACTGCGATGTTTGACATTTTCATAACCAACAGCCTTTGAACATGAGCCCCTTCCCAAACCCCTTGTCACCCCCTTCCCAGCGAGCCCACTGCCAGAGACCTGTCAGGTCAATAAAATATGACCTTTGGCAGTGTACATCTGATAAAGTTCCTCACTTTAAGTGGTGACAGCCTGTATTGGAGTAATTTACCAGCCTTCAATAAAGGAGCACTCACAGCTTCTTGTCCTCCTCTGGCTCAGCGGCTTGACAGGCGGGCAAGTGGTGGAGCCGCCCAGTCGGTGACCCGCCACGGTTGATGTTCATCACAGTGACAATGACCTACTTAACTGCCATCTCCTCTTCAACGTCAAAGCACCCGCCTGCCTGACATTTGGTGAAAAGATTGGTCGATATCAGTCAGGCATGACAAATAATAACCTGCACTGCCCCTGATAACAGCGACTGCTGGCTAAATGAAGAAGAACAGAATAATGACTCTTCGGTGTGCAGCGCCTGTGTCTTATCCGATCGGCTTTGTCTTTCAGAAGGTTGCTTTATTTGCTTACCGAGCGAGCTCGGAGCAGACGCGCGCATAAGTACAGGCCATCACAGCTGACGTCTCAACTCGAATCAGACACAGATTGATGGCGGCGAGGCAAAAGAAGGCTCCTCTGACGCGTACTTAGTACGAGGCGAATGTGGGAGGCGGTGACCCGAAGCAAAGGTCTCATCAGCGCCTGTCCCTGTCTGACGCCCCTCTGCCTGCCAAAGTCACATTTTAATCGCAAACATAATTTGAATTTACACTAATGAATACAAATGACTCCCAGGACTCCACAAGCTGAGAGTAATAAATTATTATCGCTACTAGCAATCGCATTTCTGAAGGCCTTTTTTCAATTAGCCGCCCCTGTGGAGACGATCGTGGAGGGCCCGCTCAAATGAAGACAAACGACGCCTCACAACGCCGTGCGTCCTCTCCTCTGATTTAATAGCTTTCTAATTTGAGAACATCTTTGACGTGACGAGGCGTGAGGCCTTTTTTTTTTTTTTCCTTCTTCTTCTTTTCCCCAACCGGAGCTTGATGAGAAAGTCACCTAATTGAAAGCAGGTGCTCATCAGCCGTGCTCAGATGTGGCGTGAGATTCCGGAGGGAGTTTGACAAAGAGAAGATCGTCCTTGCCACTCAGTGACACGGACCGTTCAGTTCACAAGAAAAAGGGATTTCTGCTGCACTCTGCTATTTCTGCAGCACCATCCACCCCATATACAGTAGATCTCCACTGGCATGAGGCCCACTGCAAGGACACTTTTAAAAGCAGATGCAAGAAACATTTATATTTTGCAGATTTTTAGATTATTTCTATTTGATTACCAACATAATCCTCTAATTCCTCATGTCATATGTACACCCTGTAAAGAGCAGCAGTATAACCAACATTTACGTCCATTGACAGGGGCTCAGTTACTCCGGCTGCCTGAAGAGGTCACATGATGATTACAGCAAATTATAGTCATGGAAATGGAAAAGAAACTCCTGATGGACTCCTATGTACACAAACCAAACATGGAGAATACAATGCTGTTCAGTGTCTGTCCTTTGTAACGTGACATATATTCCCCTCACCATGGCAACCTTTAACTGCAGTTAGACCCTGATTAGATGTTTCTCTGATGTCAGCAGTGTTTACACGTGTTATTCACACTTGACTAACATTTCCGTCAATCTCTCTTCTATTTGAACTCCCGCTATCGTTTAAACACATCGTGTATTCCTCTGAGTAATGAGCTGGAGCCTCCTGTTGGTCTCAACGATGGGACCGGTTCACCCAGTGTGTGACGCCACTGCCGCCGGTCTCGTTTATAACCCGGTTGACTCAAACATAGACATGTCCATCAACAGCGGGTCATGATATGTACATTTCCTGGAAAATAATAAACATGCACGGACTCCTGTCTCCGGATATTTTCATTAACTTCTCAGGAAATATTACACGGCCCCGGCAGAGGTCATATTGTATTTGTTTTTTTTTTAACTTATAATTTTACTCTGCCGTCTTGGTCACGTCTCGCTCGTGAAAGAGATTAAATCTCAATTCATCTGGTCAAACAAATGAAATGAGAGAACTGGATCTTACAGCAAATGAGGTGAACTTGAGGTGTTCATTCTCTTTCTAAATTACATTTCTCTTCCAGATGATTCTTTTTTAAGTTGCATTTATCAGAAAAAGAAAAGCGAGAATAAAACATAATGCACGAAGCACCGCTGGATGTAATTCCAGGCTCCACTGCAGTTCACCACAGACGACCAGATGCAGAGCCCAGCTAACCCTTTATACAACCGACTAAAGATAATTAGAAGTGAACACAAAAGAGAAGAGCCTAATCATAATCCGCTTCCTTTGACAAGTCTGTGGTTTGTGAAAGTCTGGAAAGCCGCTAAAGTGACATTCTGCTGTGTGAGGGGATGAACGGCTCCATGTGTCTCTGTCAGAGGCTTGTCATCACAGAGGAGCCGCTGGGGTCAACTTACAAAGGGCCTGGTCAACAACAACCTCAGGAACCACATTAATGCTCGTATACGTGCTCCTTGAACGCCATCAAATATTGGAATATGGAGACAGTTTGATTCCTGAGTATATTAAGTACTAATGTTATCTGCAGCTTGTTGAATATAAGATGTTTTTATTTGTGCAGGCCTGTCAACTCTGGGGCTGTTTAACTTATCTTACAACTTCCATGAAGTGCTCCTCTGGTCCACGACAGTTCTCCTTTATCACAACCAATTTAATCTTGCTGCTTGATCAGAAAACACGAGCTGGAATTCACCCCTGTGTTTTGGCGGTAAAACAAATGGTCTATGACGGGCCCGTTCTGCAAACATCCTGCAGGGTAATAATTCTCAAGCCTCTAGGGTGAAGCAGTGGGAGGTCGCATCCAAACCTTATCCTAACCTCCGTTTCAAAGGGTTTCATTCTTGCTTTGAGTCTATTCATCTATTCAAGATGGATTTTGAGGGACTGACAGCTCTCAATATTGTATAAAAATGTACATAAAAAAGCACATAGTTATACATAATCTAAGTCTGGGTGGGATCTAGTAAAGGAGGAGGGGATCAGCGTAAGGAGGAGGTCGAGTGTGTGTGTGAATGTTCGCTAGTTTTGATCAGCAAACAGAAAAACAGACGTCTGTGTTGCAGTGTGATCCCAGCAGAGCGTGAGAGGATTTACTGAGAGCACAGGAGCACATTTCCACACCTTCCTCAGGCCTTTCAATCACACCTTCTCACTGCGTCTTAACAGAGTTCTGTTAATGGCTTCACCACTAACTTTATGTCCGTCTGCATCCTCCTCATTTCTTTATTGTCGGTGTCCCGTATGCGTCTGTATCCTCCCGGATGAAACGCGGCTCTGATCGTCTGACTTTGGGCCTCAACAAATATCCAGTTATCACCTCCTTTACTGCTCAATATCACCTCTGAGTCTGTGTTCCAGTCAATAATTCTTCCCTTGGATTGTGGTTTAAATTTAAAAGGACAACTGCTTCGTAAAATGATGGGCCTGCGAACGGAGTGGGGCCTTGAATAACGGAGCTGCTGCCGTTCCTGCCATAACTTACGGCAATAACAAGGTCTGAGCTGGGGGGGGGGGGGCAAGGAGAAAAAGGAGGGGAGGAGGGGAGGAGGGCGGGCGGCTGAGGATTTGTGTGTGAGCTGAGTGATAGTGCGTAAGAGGGCAGTGGGTGTAGATAGAGGAAAGGAGAGTGGAGAGAAAGTGAGGGAGTAAATCTGCTCGGTGACTTCCCCCCAGCGTCAGGTTTATGTGTGTGCGGAGCGTGCAGTGTGTTTCCAGGGGTTTCCATGCTGTCACAAAGACCCCTGTGAGACCAGCTTATTTACCCTGCAGTAAAACCCGAGAGGGAGTATACCCTGCAGTAAAACTCGAGAGGCGCTCAGTGGAATTAGATTTAGGGCTGCCTTTGGCACTCTGGTCTGTGTGTGCCGTCAGGGAAAACCCACTCTATTGCTCTTGTTCCGTTTGTTCCAGCTGAGTTATGCCGTGTTCAGAGTCGGAGGGTGCAACGTGTTGCAAAGCACACAAACAAGTCTCAGAATTGTTTTTAATCAGAGAGGTAATACATTGTTTCAGTTCTTGCTTATATTGTGGCTGGTACAGTGACAAGATATCAACTTAGCATAAATACGCAGTTGTGCAATTAAGGATTATTACATTTCACAATGCTATTGCATGAGCACTTGCTTGACTGTACAAGATGCATTTTTCACAGATGAATGCAAAATGTGCTTTGCCAGTTTTTTTTTTTTTTCAAGGAGAAACATTTTTTTTTAGATCCGAGGGAGAAAGAGAACATGACCTTTGCACATACCAGAGGGCTACTTTTTTCGCTGGAAGCCAACCAACTAGCATTGAGTGAAATGTTGCATACGCACAGCACAGGAGGCCGATGGCTCTGCATCGCCATCCACACGGCAATGGTACAGTACTGGATCCCCCCCTCCTCGCAGAGAGTATTGCTTTGTTACATTCCACAGTTTGATTACGTTCAAGTCATTAAGTCAAACTCAAAGCTTCCGTCCTTCAAGAGTCCGCATGCAGTATGTGAGCTGGTGTGTGTGTGTGTTAGCAGCTAAAAGAACGAAGCCTACAAGCAGCTACATCCAACAGTTGAGGTACGAACCAGCAGCTAGAAATAATCTTTGATCTGTGACTTGCGGCTTTGTTGCTGTGTGCATGTTGTAAACCTCTTAATATTTTTTGCATTTTTGGCTGGATTTGTATTAAAATAGCTGCAGAGTACAGACAAAGGATGTTGTTGCATAAGAAATTACACCTAAAAGCCCAGCAGCTAGTTACTCAGATTACTTTTAAATCAGTTTGCTACAAAAAACAGGGTGTTGATGTGATATGTGACGCCTTGTCCTGATTTTAGCAAAAGAGTGAATTCAAAATGTGTACAATGTTCCAAAATGTGCTATGTTGAGTCACTTTATGTATGTGTGGTGAGACTTGTTTGTACAAAATGGGCCCACAAACAAACAAATAAACAACAAACAAACAAACCAAACCGACAGGTGGTGTGCAAACATGGTGTGTATGTTACCTGTGCACTAGTACTACTGCACTGATTAAAAAGGTGAGATGTAATCTTCCTCTGGTTTTCATTCAACCGAACCGTAAACCCTCAAACAGACCGAGATATGCACATTCAATCGAACCACCGCCAGGCGTCTCCAACCAGCTTGTTGCTCTCTGTTCCCGACCGCTTGTCACATGTGGCTTTGGGGTCAAAGTGGAAGCGAGCGGTATGAGTCATTCAAAGGCACTTGATTCTTTTCATTCCCTAATGCGATTGACTAAATAATAATGTTCTTTTGATAATGCCCTTTCCTCCAGGGTTCAAATGCACTTATTGAAATGATAACACAATAAATCAAAATCTACTCGTCAACGTCTCGAACGTGATGATTTCGGTTGGGTGATATTGGAATTGTGCACTTTGTTGAGTGGTGATGAGATTCTTTCCAAAAACAAAAAGCTGTGACTATTACCAGCTTTTAAATTCCATGCAATAAAGAATCCTGAAGTACAAACAGAATGACACGGAGTGAAATAAAACGGATACTTTCACATCATGACAACATTTAAAAAGATGCTAGAGACAGAAGGCAAATCACTAAGCCTGGAGAAGGCAAAAAAAAACAAACAACAACTCAGTGATCTATGTTAGATTGACGAACAAGAACAAACATTTTAAATGTGTTTTCTACGTAACTGAACGACAGGCCTCAACACAAAGTATCAAAACAGAAAAGACAGGTTTCTTTATACAGCCAACTAAAGCCAAAAGAAAAAGTTATTTCCAGTCTGTGCTGCGATAGATGTTCCTGGTCATACATACACAGTCGGTGTTTTGGTGGAAGGTGAACTGGAGGTGGAAACATTCAAACTACTTTGTGGTCTCTGGGACTTTCCGGTTGCCATTGGGTGCCATGGAGCTGTAAAATGCCCTGTAAAACCTCCAACCAGACTTTGTAGCAGAAGAGGTACTGTTCCTGAAACGAGAGACAAAGGGCAGGTCTCCTTATGGACGCTGTCTCTTTAAAAACAAAACTTGAACTTTGAACTTTGACCCTCCTGCTGACACTGACCTTGGTCTGAATCATCCCGTGCCGTTGAAGTCTCATCTCCTTCACGATGTCGCTCACATTAATCTAAAGGAGGAGACAAATTATTTTTAGCCACCATTCCAGCTTGTTCGTGGCATTTTCTGTATATATTTTGAGTTTTTATCCTTTATCATTAAAACGCCGACTGATTAATCGGCTCATACTCACAGGCAAATCACTGTCAATGAGGCTGAGGATAATGTCAGTGCAGATGAGAACTCCTGTGCGCCCGATGCCGGCACTGCAGTGCACGGTGACCGGCCCCTGGTGGTGCACGGCCCTCAGGTAGCGGATGAAGAGAACCAGCTGCTCAGAGTAGTGCGGGACGCCGTGGTCAGGCCAGTGCGTGAACTTCAGGTGACGGACGAAGTGGGTCTCAGCTGTCTAGAATAACAATAATTTCCCCATTCAAGCAGAACGTCGGCATGTTTAGAGACAGATTGATAAATATTCCTCCCAACGTCTCTCACCTCTGTGTCCACCACACGGATGACCTTTATGTGGAAATATTCCAGATACTGCCGGTTCTCCAGGTGAACTTGATACCTGCCAGCGTCCACGGGAACACCCGGCTTCTCTGGCCAGTACTTGTGACATTTGACCCTCCCCCGTTCTACCACCTGGGTCATCATGGCGATGATGTCGGATTTGTTTTCCCAAATCATCTGCCAGAACGCCGGCACTGTCGAAGGCAGAGGGCCCTGGCAGGAGATGTAGAAGAACTCCTCATCTCCAACTTGCATGCGGATGTAGCTGGCGTTGATGTAGTCCATGTTCTCTCCGATGGCAACACGTGTTTTGTCGTCTATGGTGGGACATGTAAAAGGGAAAATTATGTGTGCGTGTCCAAGTAATTGAGTGTGGGTCCATCAACGGCCCTCCAATACGTCATTTCTTATGTTGGATAGTTGCTCGATAAACCCGTAAATTTCTCAATCATGAACAACAAACACTGGTTCCTTGTTGTTTTGCCAAAATCACGCAGGCGATGTATACACTGAATAAAGCAAAGCAAACATCCCTGAGGTCTGGAGGGAGTCTCAACAAACCAGCGCTGTGAAGAAGGTTGTTGCTGATGAGAGGTTTGATAGACCGAACGCACTGGGGAGTGTTTCTTTGGTTACTCCCTCAGCTCCTGCTTGTGAGGTCAAATGAGCCACAGAGTGGAACTCTGGCTGTCTAAACAAAATAGTTAAAGGCTACAAGTAACGGATCGGATCTGTAAATAACAGGCGTTTTCTTGGACCACTTGCACAAACACCGGTTGTAACAGGCTGCAGGCATCTGGTGAGGGGCAGCGGTATTCCACTGGGGGTCACTATCTTTTTCATTATGCTCATCCATCTCAACTCTTTTCACCCTGAAACACAGACCTCTGGATGATGGAAAATAAATAGGGCCCGTGAGTTTATACCGACATGTGCGTGATGAGTTTTCCTGATATGTTTACTGAGACCATCTTACACTGAGACGGTCTTACATCTCATCACGCCTTGACTACCGAAACATTTACCTGTCTACACCAAAAATATATAGATGAATTCTAGGCTGTACAGAACCTGGCAACCGAAGTATGTTTTGAATGTTTGAGAAGCACATCTTTAGAGAACTCTTACCTCACCATTAATATGATCTGTGTTCAACACACACACACACACACGCATGCATCACGTGTATTGACTCTTGTGAATACTTCTCTTGTCTCTCTGAATTTACCCTCTGAAACACGCAACGATATGACAGCTTGCCATGCCTCAAGCTGCTTTGTTTATTACAGATATAAACATCTCTTGTAATTTTCAAGGATAATAACAGAGATTTTCTTCTTGGCGGACTCCAAGAAAAGTGTAAGTCCAATTAAATATTGACGTTAATGTGCCAATTGATTTGTTGTGCTGAGGTTATGCATGTTAAATGTGGACTAATACCTCCAATCCCTTCAAGTAAAGGCCTTAAAGTCAGCCTGAAACGAGCAGCGAGGAAAAGTGCTAACAAAACCGCTCCTATAAATGCCAAGTCCGTGAGTATCCAGCTTTTACAAGCTCTGGCCCACTAATAAAAAAAAAGCAATAGGGAATCATGAAATGGAACACATGGGGTTAGAATGAATGTTGGAACTTGACGTTCAGATTCTGCCAGGAGAAAGTAAAAATGCTCCAGAGGACTTACAAGGTAGGATGTCTCTGTAGCGGTTCTTGTCTCTGTTCTCGGGGGCCTTTCCCACAAGACAGTTATCAGAAGGCTTCAGATGTTCCAGAGCCTGAAATGTAAAAACAGGACTTTTTTGAACGATTTCTGCAATAATGAAACACCTCGATCAGTTCACTTATTTGTCCTAAACACCTACACACCATGAATTCTTTGACCAGTTCCTCTTGGTCCAGTTGATGCTGCAGAATCTGGATGAGGGCTTTGACCCTGGAGCCTGAATACTGGCTGGTCCTAGCAGCACTAATGAGAGTTAAACTGGACAGTTCTTCCTCTGATACTATTGGTGGGCCTGAGATGAAAGAGAGGAAGATGAAAAGAAAAGTTATAGCAGAAGATAAAGTTCACTGTCAACCACGAGCACAGGAGGAGAGGAATAGACACCTGTTGGGGGCGAGGTCATTTCCTGACAGGTGGCGTCAAACACATCATCATCATCCTCCTCTTCGCTGCTCCAGCCATCTGACTGGGGTTTCCGGATGTCTTTGCAGGACTGGTCCACGGTTTGTTTCCTGGGGGAGTCAGGGGGCAGGGGTGAGACCAGACCATTTTTACTCTTCGGTAGGAGGGGTTGAAATCATGCAAGGCTGAGCTTCCTTTCCCTGCGACTTTTCCACCTAAAATACAGCATAGAAATGAGGCTAAAATATCTACGCACTTCTACAAGCTTTTTCCTTTAAGTAGCACTCTACATAGGTCCTAACTCATTCACTAGTGGTTCATTTGTGCCCATAAGCACTCATTTGTTCTAGGTTGTTGCCTTATTTATTGCTCTCTGCTGCCTCCTTGTGGTTAACAGTGAAACTCAAGCGCACCAAAACAAAAAAGGAAGAGGAGGACTAGAGAAGAGAGGAATAAGAAGACAAAACAAGATTGGTTTCGGAAGCTACTACCTGTCGGAAGCTCCGTGCAACATGTCAGTGACATTTAGGGATGGGCAGCAAGCTTGATGTAAAGGGGTGCTGTTACAGCTCTGCTGTTCCACAGACAGGCAGCAAGAGAACGCAACACAGAGGAGGATGTTAATAGCAGAAGTTAGTATAGATGGTGTTACTCATTTAAAAAGATATTAGTGGTAAAATGGTAGTTTTTGCCTTCGCATGTTACCTGGTTAATTTCAACCTCATCTGTTACAATTGTCAGTTGGCGTGGAGGAGGAGGTGGTGTGGTGAGGATCCCGGAGTCATTAACCACAGACTCTGAGGGCTCTGAAACAGCATTAACATGACACAGCATCTTTAATAATGGAATATAATAACTCTAATAAAATATTTTTATATGGTCCAAGCAATAAATATTCAAGCTGTTTTATTTCAGTGAGTCAAACCTTTAATTCTTAAGTCAATAATAATAATTATTATTATAATAATGGGATTGAAAGGTGACGTACCAGGGGGGCATTCAACTGGCTTATTCAGCATGACGTCAGGTGAGGAAAAGGTGTCAGAGGTGGAAACAGGAGCTGGCTGTTCGGCTAAAATAGCTTCATTCTGAGTGGACATGTTGGGTGGTGTAGGTGATTCGGAGTAGGTCAGGGGCAGAATGTCTCTGCAGATGGTGAGCTGTACACTGCCCTCAGCTTTACGCAGAATATCCACCACTTTGCTGTGGCTCAGTCCAGATACAATGACACCGTTCACCTATACAACACACGATAAGGATCAGCGATTACAGCAAAGAGAAGATAACAAAACACTCACGATGTATGCGGCCGTTACCTCTAGTAGAATATCTCCGACTCTCAGCCGACCGTCCTGCTCAGCTACTCCACCGGAGCAGATTTCCTTCACTCTGAGCATGCTGCCATTTGTTCCCCCAAACAAAGCAAAGCCAAGACCTCCTCCTTCTGGTTTCATAAACTCTACTTGCATTATGCAACTCTGAAGGGACAAAGGGACGGACGAGAAAGACACAGCATGTTTGGAGGAATCTTCGACAGAAGAAATGGGAGCAACTGAGGAAGCCAGAAAACGTGTCTGTTTGTTTATTCCAGTGTATTTACAGGTCTGCGTTGTGCCATGAAAATATGGGTTACGTACTGTCACCCTATCTTGTATGAGTACAGCACTATAAGTCGTGGGCTTAGAGGGCAAAGCCTTTACGAAATAGAAATGCCATTATCTTGTCAATGCAGGAATCAGTTGTGAAGAAAGACACACACATGCAGACAGTGCCCCCCCCACCTGCCCCACAGCCCACACAGATTGACAATAGACTCATGTTACAGTGTGTGTTACAGCAGACACTTCGGATGATACACAGGGAATGAAACAGATGTGCAGTAAGAAAACTGAAGGGTTACACCAGGAAGAATGAGTATACATCATCGGACACTTACATCCTGTTCCTGAGCAACAGAGAGGCATCGGAAGTTTCCAGCAGTCCTACACACAGCTTCAACTGGAAACAGAGAAAAGGATTGGGTATGAATGTGCACACAAATATTGATCAGGCTGGTTCGATGCGAAAGCCAAATGAAGTGGAAACATCTGGAGGTCAGCACCGGGGCTGACACTGGAAATTCTCCCAACTGATTTCCAAACCTGCGACCGTTTTCAGCCAATGAAGTATATGAAACAGAGACAGAGAGAAAACACACACCAACCTCCCACCTCTTCGGCCATTTTGAAAGAGAAGTGTTGATGGCTGCGTCTCTTCTATGACAGGTGAACAAGACTGGTCTTTTCAAGCTGACCCCGTCCACTGTCCCTTACCGCTGCATGCACTGTCACCAGGCAACTGAGCTACCTGCCCTATAGACCACCGGCTGGACTGTATGGCACTGTGTGTGTGTGTGTGTGTATGTGTGTGTGTGTGTGTGTGTGTGTGTTTGATGCCCACAGCCTTGCAGTCCAATACACCAGTGGAGGCCAGAGGCTTGCTAATTATTAATCCGGCAGCGAGCGCCCAGGATGTGTCTGTCAGCATTCAGACACACACACGCACACACGCACACACACACACACACACACACACATGCACACGCGCACACACACACACACACAGCTGCAGAGAGACCCAGCTTTCAGCTTAAGAGCTCTGGGTTCACACAGGCAAAAGGGGAAACAAACAAAAGTGTGCTGATGGAACACCCTGATGGAGAGAGTTCACTGGGTGCGGACAGAGGTATAAATAAAGGAGTGAAGCATCTCACCATCTTCAGTAGGCGACTCTGTCTCTGGAGAGGGTGGCTCTTCAAAACGGGCGAAGAACTTCCTGTCTTTTTTCCAGTCAAACAAACCTACAAAAGAAGGATTTCTTTAGAGATGTACACACGTGGATTATACATGTACACATACATTGCAGGGACTCATAAACAGACAGGTAATAATCCAACCTTTTGGTAATGATTGAACAAAAATGATCATTCAGTTGAGCACAAACATATTTGGTTTCCAGGCAATCCATCAGTGTATATAACAACCAAACTGTCCTGTTCATTCGTCCTTGGCTTCACTAAAGCAGATGACATCATCCCATAAATCCTTCAGAAAGTCCTCACCGTTCCACTTGGCCTTGGGAGTCACTGGATGGTCTTCTCTGTGACATAGACAGACACGAACAGCAGAGTCAAAAAACAAAAAAGCCATTGAAATCTCTTTTTGTTTCACTCTCCAACCTAGGAGGGAACGCACCTGAGGATTCTAAGTTTCACTTTACGGGGGGCGATCTCGCAGGCTTTGACTGCATCCTCCAGGGTCATTCCCAAGGTGCACCTGCCACAGATGTAAAGGATCTTGTCATTGGGTTGAACACTGCCCTCCTCACTGGCCGGGGAGCCTGGCACCACCTCCAGACAGTAGATTCCCTGCCATTTGCTGCCGATGCCACCTGTCAGCTTTATACCTGGGGAGGCGACAAACATACATCCCTTGTCTTATCTTTGTTTTGCGTGTTTTTAATCATTCAATGATGAATACTGTAAATCATTTTTTGTATTTCTGATTACACCTACCGAGCTGTCCTGATGGTGTTTTGTAGAGAACGATGTCAGGCAGGTTGTCGCAGGGAGGTGGGGCGACCAGGTTGGTCACGGCCCTCCCCACGGTCATATTCAGTCTTCTCTGAGATGACCTGAGAATCGTCATGGCGACATCGTCTGCCACACTGGTAACGTCATTCCCATTTACCTGGGGACGAATTAATAAGGAGAAATATCTTCCATTCACTTATTTGACAAGCGCATGCTTGTGTGTGTGAGTGTGTGTGTGTGTGTGTGTGTGTGTGTGTGTGTGTGTGTGTGTGTGTGTGTGTGTACCGTAACAAGCCTGTCTCCTGCTCTGAGTCGTCCATCTGCCTTCGCTGGATTGTCGAGTATTTCCTGTATGTAATAGCAGTTGTCCAGCTTGCTTCGAGTGATGGTGAACCCAAAGCTCCCACTCCTGGACTTTGTCAGAACCACTGTCAACTCAAACTCTTTCACAAATCCCTGCAAGCCAAATTAATACAATAATGAGTCCTTGTTAAAGGATTCATATCACAACTAACATGTGAAAAAAGACAACATTGTAATGATAAACTTGCCTTTCTTCTACTCTCCTCTTCGTCCTCCTCATCCTCTTCATCGTCATCCTTGTATGTCCTTTCTTTCCTCTCTGGTACTTCTCTCTTCTCTGTGTGGATCTGGGCAGGCGGGGGCAGTGTCACGGATGGAAGCGTTGGAGCAGGTGGACTCACACAAGGAGGCACAGAGGAGATTATCTGAGAAGTGATGGGGGTCGCCTGCGGGGCAGGAGGCTGTGGCTGAGGCACAACAGGCCGGCTGTTCTTGGGAATGGCTTTGTAATGAAGTGGAAGCAGCCCCTCCTGGATTGGGTGATGCTTGGCTTTGGGTGGCTGAGTTGTGAGTGGCTGAGATGGGTGTGCCAGTGGGCACGTGGTCAGGGTGTCGGATGAGGCGTTGAGGGGCACGGTGCTAGTCGCGGGGTTGTAAGGGCTGAGGTTTGGATTCTGAGAAGTGTAACTCGAGGAATTGTTGGAGGGTTGAGAGCTGAAGCCTGTGAGGTTGGATGTTGGCGTGTGAGCGGCCAGACTGAAAGGAAGGCTCTGAAGAGGTTCGAGGGTGGAGCTGATGGTCAAATACTCTTCATCGGCCATTATTGTAAGTCCATTTCCTACGAGGCAGTAGGTCACACTTCCATCCGCCTCCTCTCTGACACCACTGCAAGCAAATCAATAATATATCAAGCACCTTAAATAATACTTCATGAAATGCTCCAGTGTAATTCCACCTACAAATGAAATTATGTCCAACAGGAGCAGCAGGAGCTCTGACTCACAACCCCTCCGTGGATCAGCTGATCCAAAGTCAGCCCACAACAGCTGACTACAGTTACCTCCATTGGCTCGGCTGACTTCCCTCCATGCACTTGTTGACATATGTCAATCAAGGCGCCATATTTAAGCTGCTTTAGTTTGCCTAGTCTTCCTGCTTTCTTCTGCATGCCGCTGTGCAACGCGCCTCCACCCGAGCTCCACCTTCACACGCTGTTCTGAGTTAATGTCACTACCGTTGTCATTGTGGCATCTCTGTGTCACATGCATGTGAGGTGTCGAACGTGAATGGACGTGCAAGATTTGAGTAAATGAGTACATAAGTTAAAATGTTTCCATACACCATTGAATACTATTTTGATTCTGTTTTTTAAATATTATTAAATATTACACATGTACATTGATGCGTACATCTGGCACATTACCTGGAATATACAGAGTTTGAAGCAGTCTTAGGACAGACGTCCACAAACATTGCAGCTGAGCTTGTTGTCGCAACTACGTCCTCCACGTCCTTATTGTCCTTCTTCGTTTCTTCATCCCTTTGTTGCTCTGGTTTCCCAGCAGTTGGTCTTGACTCTGGTTGAGCTGGTGGATTGATACATGAGGCAGGTGTTGATGGTGAGTTGGGTGAGGCCGGCGAGACTGGCGACGGAGGTGAGGTAGGCGAGGTGGGCGATGGGGGTGACACCGCCCGAGGAGGAGATGGGGGAGCCTGGTGTGCCTGCACTTCACTGTCCAGACTCTCTTGGGGCTCATGATGCACCGGAGCTACCAAGACTTCTGGGATTTTCTCTGCTGTGTTGTTCAGACCTTCCTCCAGGGTGGGGGCCTGCTTCTGCGAAGCTATGTTGACGTCATATTGAAATTTAAGGAGCTGACTGTAGTCGTCTCCCAGACGGATGTCCAGGGACTGCGATCGAAACTCACGCATGGGTGCAGGACTCTATAGAGTCAGAGAGGAGGTAAGTGATGGTTCTATATTACTGAGAGTAACAATACAAACACATTATGTGTTTTCATTGGTGTGATAGCTCACCAGAGTGTTGTCATCAACTTCGTACAGTACGCCAGGACCAGGTCGGCAGATCAACAGGTGAACTTCGGATGGAGCTCCACGCAGCAAGAACAAAACCCTCTGATGTAGCAGAGAAAAACATTGTGTCAATTCACGCTGGTTTTGGTACATTGATTGATTTAAGGCAGAAGTTAATCTATTTAATTGTTGTGTTTTCTGCACGTGAGTAAATGTAACACCTCGGAAGTACACATCAAAAGATTATAGGACACTCCAAATAACTGTGACACAACCAGTCTGCATGAGATTAACAGATTAGTGAACCAATGATGTGGCCGAGATCTTAAGAAAGAGTGTCAGACAAAAAGACTTTCTTTACTGCAGTGTTTTGACACTTTCCAGGCTTAAATGCCCAGACAGCACAGTGACTATTTTTATCCGTCGATAGTTATACTGTATGTGTGAGGATTATCCACATACCTGGTAAGAGAGGTCCTTGACAGGCTCTTTGTTGACAGACAGAATGATGTCTCCCTCTCGCAGCAGACCGCTCTCAAACGCTGGCTGCCCCGGGAACAGACGCTTGATGCGGACCACGCTGCCTCGGTCGGGCCCCGAATGTAGCTGGGAAATATAGAAACTGAAGCCGAGGCCGGACAAACTCTTCTTCAGTAACACTTCATGTGTGTTTTCTGGAAAAGAGAGGAGATGGCGGAGAAACCAGAAGCATTAATGTGTGTTGTGTAATCTTGAATTATCAAGTGATTGTATTTTAAAATATTTCAAAAATAAATGTCTTACAAATCTGTCGTATTCTGCAGACATGCAAATACAAATCTGCAAAGCAGATAATTCTTCTTTTTTTTTCATTGTTTGTACTTTAAAGAGACTCAGGCTATGTCGACGAAGGGAACTGTCCCTTTAATGAAGACAGTGAACAGGCAGCTTCAAGGTTTAAGCGCATGCAGTCTCCGGGGAACGAGGCAACATCAGCCCTAGATGACTCTGACAGCAACCACAATGTAACTGTCAGATGACTCACAGTCACCTCTGGGCCATGCATGTGTGTGCATGTGTGCGTGTGTCTTTATGTGTGTGCTTGATACTCTCTCTCTCTCTCTCTCTCTCTCTCTCTCGCTCCCGTCTTTATTTTTTCTTTTGTGAGCGTGTGTGCCTCTTCCTCTCCCCTCTCACCATCAGTCACGAAACTGTAGTCCTTGACTCGACCACTCAAGGTTGTTTCCACGGAGACGTCAGTCCTGGGGGGCTGTTGGTTTGATGGGGGAGGGAAGGGGGGGTTGATCTTGGGCTCCAAGATAACCGTTGGTTCTCTATCTATCAGCAGGTTCACCACCTAGGGGGAACACAACAGACACTGTTTAATATTTTATACAATAATACGACCTATCGGCAGCTACTGTCGTTTTGTCACTGCATACTTTTAATCTGGTTTTATATGGAGTGAAATACAATACTGTCACTAGCTGGTTAATAGGGTCCCACACTAGGTGATCCCTTCTATGTATGTATTTTGATCTGTCACCCCTACAGCTACAATGTGAGGTGTCGTTGAGTTCAGGCAACTACAACTGTTTGTTAAAAGTAGGGACATTTTCATATGTCTGAAGGAAATACACTGACTGCCATTTCAGGACTGGTCAGAGACTCCACAACACAGATTGCTGTGTGTGTGTGTGTGTGTGTCTCTGTGTGTTTACCTCCCCAGTGCGCTTCAGGCACTCGACAGCTTGCTGGTGAGTCACGCCCCTCAGGTTGGACCCGTCAACCTCCAGCAGTCTGTCACCTGTCATATGCACAAACACAACTCTCATCATCATTAACAGTATCAATACATAGATATGTGCGTGTGTGTGTGTGTGTGTGTGTGTGTGTGTGTGTCTGGTTGCTGGGCATGTCAACAAATCTAAAAGTCGTTCCTGCTCATTGAAGTGTGAACCAGGCAGACACAGAGGCATTACGTTGTCAGAAATGCTTCACCGACAAACAGCACAACGACTTGTGTCTGTATTTTCTCTTCCCGGTTAGAAGTTAAATGAACAAGCTTGTTTAGGAATCAAACATCCCAGGATGTTGAGTGTTTCGGGCTCATGAAAGGATTACCAATCTGGATGCGTCCATCCTGGTCGGCAGCACCTCCAGGCACCAGACTCTTGATGTAGATGCCTCCGTATCGCACATTCGTGTGTATCCCTCCCTTTCCGGATGAAAAGAAGTAATTAGGTAACGTCACTGTCCTCGGATAAACACACACAACTCCCATTACCTGAGCTAGTGCTCATCCAATTTGCTATGCATGTAGCTTGTTGCCCCTTGGCCTTTCCTGTTTAGTCCCGTAAATCAGTTTGGCTGCAGGGATCTCACGTACAAGGCAGTGAACCCACTGGCCCACTGTTTCTTTGGATTTTAATGTCAACATAAATAGCTTGTGTTTTGTTGCAACTTATTTAGTTATAGTGGGGAATGCAGGGAAACATCTGTCTACCGCTCCTATCGGCGGCACAGCTGGAAAACATAAGAAAGTCACTCACAGCGACACTGATGCCGAGGCTGCCACTGCTTTTCTTCAGTTCCACTACAAACCTCTCTCCTGTTTTTAGACTTAAGATAGACGGAGACCTGGAACAAACATCCTGACAGGAGCAAAAAAATTAGATAAGAGAAATGAATCAAAAGGAATTCACAAGGGAAATAAAGGCAATATTCTCAGAAGACTTCTAAATCAGGTGGATGACAACAACAGGTTTACTGATCAGCAATTAGCTCTCGTTGAACTCGTTTGTCAGTTGTGACCTCGCATTTGCCTCCCTGGAAAAACAAAGCCAATTTTACTAACCTGTGCGTCATGTATTCGCACAACAGGAATGTGAAGCCTCCTGCTCTGCTTAGGGGTTGCTATATTGGACAGGCTGATGGCCTCCTCCAGTTCCTCCATGGCGGGACGGTACTCTGTGCCACTTAAGGTGGTCTGGGAGCCAAAGCCTCTCTCCAAAGCCAGACCGAGAGTGCTTTGACTGAGGGAATTCTGTCTGTCTTTTAGAGACTCTGAGGATGAAAGGGCAACAAGGTTAGACGGAGGTGTGTGGTCATAATTTCACAATGGGTTATAAAATACTGTACATTCAGAAAAGGATGAACAAATCATACGTTTGGGCTGGGACACAATAAGCTCCACTTCTTCAGGGCTGTTCTGTAAGATGGCGGCAGCGTCGCTGAATGTTACTCCTTCCAAACTGGTCTTATTCAGGGAGATGAGACGACCACCTGGAGAAATATTCACAAAATCTGTGTGTTAGGCTGCTAGCGCCGCTACATTTTCTTTGGTTGACTGCTTTGCCGGGGCTCCCTACCAGGTCTAATGCGTCCATCTTTGTCCGCAGGCCCATCAGGCACAATGGAAGCGATGAAGATCCCAAGGTCAAGTTTACCTGTGTTGTCCTCGCCCACTATTACAAAGCCTGGAACAGCACCAGAGACGAGGTGTTAAACAATAACACAAGTGGCACTCAGCTTGTGAATTTTACATCAAGCTCACAGAAAAAGTGCTCCTCAAAAAAACTCACCATAGCCAAGTTTGGGATCTTTCTTGAGGATGACAAAGATTATCTCTCTCTCAGGTGGGGTCCTGGTCGGGGTGTCAACTGTAAAGCACATGTGTTTTACATGGTAATTAAGCAACTATATACATTTATTTTTGATACTTTACTATGGTATTGGTAGGGATGGTTGACGTGTTCACCTCGTATGGATGAAGAGGCCTCAGAATCTTGCTTTTGCAGTGAGACACTGGACATCCCTCTCGGAAACGATTCTGGAGTGCTTCAACACAAACAGGAACAGTTGCATTTTGCAAAGTCCTTCTACATGCTGTCATTACAAGAACATGACTGTCATTGTCAAAAAGTGGTACCTCCAATACGGCCTCTCTTTTGTATCCCTGAGGTCTGTTTCAGGAGGCTCCTTGTTCAGCTCTCTGCTCATCTCCCTCCTCATTTCTCGCTGCTGGCGGAGCCGCGCCTCCAGCTTGGCAGTCAGGTCATCACAGGACTTGGAGAGGGGATCTGGTTGACCATGTGATAAACCTAGATGGTTCAACATGCCCTCGGAGCATGACATGCGCTTAAGGTTCAGGTTACGAGCCTGGTAGACGGACATATTTTCATCTGGGGAAGCAGAAGAGAATCAGTGGTAATTGTTGTATGTCATTCTAGGCTGTAAACTCTCTGTCGCCTCTTTTATTATGTATAACAAAAGACTACAATACTACATGATCAATAAAATGTCCCACCTGGTATCATGCTTTGGTTAAGTTGTCGTGACGTCATTTCGCTGTGGAACTTGTGCTGTGCCGAACAGAGGTTCAGGAGGTACTGTGCTATTTTGGAGCTCTCTGTTAAAAAACTGTGCTTCTTCCCGCTGGGTCCGCCACACTCGATAATCAGTTTACGGCGCTATGAGACAGACACAATTCATCATACATTAACGGTGGGGCTCATAACATAATGAGCAGTATAAGTATTTCCTAATGTATTTGTGTATTTTCACCCCAGTGGATATGGAGTCCGTCTCCCTCCAGAGGAAGCGCCTGGTGACTGTCCGGAGGTGGTTCTTCATCTCGTACACTATGATTCCTTTTGTACAGACTCCCAGAACATACTCTCCAGCCACTGGCCTTTTCTCTCTTCCAACGCGGTGGAACATGACCCCGTACTCTGGTAATTGCTGGACAATCTGATGAGGTATATTGTGAGTCAGGTGGGTGCCACTCATTCAGAGTGCAACACTTGAAGGATCTTTCAAATTAAAAGCATTCAGCCGTAGCACGTCATTTTGCAATGAAAAATACATTGTGAATTGCTAAAAAAGTAAACTATGAGAGGACTTGTGTTTGTTTTCAGTTGAAGCATTAGAACTCTGTACCTTCAGGTACTCCATTTCCGCCTCTTCAGGCAGCATCTGGGCATGACTTGCATGCAGTCTTGGCAACTCGTCCTTCACATTGGGCAAGGCCAGCTTCTCCAGCATCCTCCTCGACACGTAATGCTCTGGCTGGTAGTAGCTTTTACCATACAACTAAAACACACACAAAAGAACCAAATGCACTGAAAGATGAAGCTCGTATTTACAAAAAGAAACACTGAACATTGTTATTTTTGTCCTCGCTACCTCTGGCATGTAATCCCCAAACTCAGCCTGCAGAGCAAGAGCAGCCAGAAATAAGCCTGTCTCCTCGTTACAGTAAAGCCTGTCCTCGAGGATATCCTTACGCAGCTGTAAGTAGTACTGGTGACGAGTCAGTCTGTGCCTGGGAGAAAGCATGGGTGGAAGTGAGAAGGCATCATTTGAAACGATGCATAGAGGATACAAACACTAAGGGATTGTCCAGTTTAAGATAACATCCACTACTTACAGAATAAAGGACATATCGTCGACAAAAAATTTCACTCGCAGAAACACCAAAAAGGAGGCAATCTGCCCTTTTTTCCAACTGTCAGGGGCGACTTTGGAAATTTTCGTTTCATGGTCCAAAAAGAAATATTCATCATCTGCAGAATGACAAAGAAAAACATATGAAAACCTCAAACAAACAATGTAAATGTACAGACTACTAGAGATCTGCCCTTCTTTCCTGCTTCATCATGTGTGATGTCACAATAAAATGGACTACGCAGCACATTTTGAAATTCATTTGTGTGCAAGTTGAATACTCTGAATGTTCGGACATTAAGATAACTTAGGTCCTCTCACCATCTAGGAAGGCAAGACTGAAGTAGAAGTGCTCCACTAAGTTCGCGTGAGCCACCACCATGTCGAACACATCTCTTCCTTTGGACTTGATATCACAGCGGACCGCCACATACTGTCCGCTCGGCAGCACCACCGTCACCTCTCTCTGAGACGCACATGAGCGGCCCTTTCTAGACTGGTGGATGAACACACAAAGGTTCACACACGAGTGCATGCTCACATATAATATTAGGTACAGTACATACACCTATGTAAACAAATATACTTTAGCAAACAAAGGGTATGAGAATACACACATAGATGCAAAGGAGTTTAACGGGATGCATAAATTTACCACAATAGATCCCGGTAGCTCAAGAACAATCTGTTGTTCATCCGGCATTCTGATGAACTCAGGACCCAACGCCTAGTAAGAAAAGCATGTATATTATAAACACTCAATTAGTAACACATCACATGGTGCATCTGTAAATTCTCTTCTGTCTGGTCTAAGAATACATTCTGACCCTCATCAGCACTATGTGCTACTTAGTTTCTCCGTCTCAGCAAACCAAATAGTCCAACCGTTATTCCCATGTCACTGAGGAATGCAGTCAAAATACTATTTTTTATCCTTCATTTGAGTCTTTCTGAAACACTCATAACCTCATTCACATGCACGGGTGTTACAGAATAAACCCCATACCCATCTAATTCTTACCTTAGCTTTCCTCTGGCTCAGGCTGAGAGAGGACTCACTGAAGGTAATGGAAGGACTGTGAGACCTGCCCGATGTCTTAGGAGAGATGTCATGGTGGGGGCTCCTACCTAGCCAACTGCAGCTGCTGTCCCTGTGACGAGCCCCTCGCGGGAGCCTGAGTGGTGAGAGAGGGGGCAGGATTGGACTGGTTGTGTAATAGTTGTGCAGACAATATAAAAAAACAAGTCAAACTTGGATATAATGTCACCCCCCCTCAAAGTCATCACAGACAATGAAGGTGGGACAAAAGATAAATGGATGGATTTACTTTTGTTGAAATGCACGAGAAACAGAAAAATCCTTGGTGTTAATGTGCATGTTTGTGTAGATGTAATACATGCCTATCCAAAGAGGATTGGTACAAAGGTGTAGGAGAGCTCCTTGGTCTGTGTCTCCAAGGTCTGTGAGAGAAACTCCCTGGAAAACAGGCAAAAAAAACACCACTTGCAGTGCCAAAGCATGTTTTTTTTTACTGCAGGAATATAATGAATATTACATCCACACTGTAAAAGATGTTATTATTTTACATGCAGTAAAAACTGGAATATTTCATTTCACAAACAAAGCATATCAAGAACAATGCATGGAGTCTTTCCAAGCTTTGCACCATGACAGTACCTGACTTTGAGTCAGAGTCTGTTGAGTATCTTCTCCCTTCAGCACAACCGTCACTGACGTCTGCAAATGGCCCTCTCTTTCCTGCCAACCAGGTAAGAGATGAAAGATGACAGCAATGTTTCATTCCTCTCTGTCCCTGTGCTCCCAGCAGACACCGAGATGCAGAAGTTATGCTAGCATGGGGTTTAACCTGAAGCATTCACGTTCTGTATCCGATTATTGGCTCTCGCAACAGCCTAATCTGGGACTTGCTTTGGGGTTAAGATTTTAATCCTGTTGACTGGGACACTGTCTTTTCAAAGGAGTCATGGCTAAATATGTACATTCACAATTTTTCTTCATCTTGTTTATTTTTTAGATAAACAGCAAACCAGACACGTAGACTGCATAAACATATTGAATATTCTCCTCTAACCAGAAATCAAGGGGCTTATTAGGATGCAAAATTATTGAGAATAGTATTCTACTTAAAGCTTCCCCCACCACCTCCCTGCCACTTGTTGCAATTCTCGATGTGGATTATTTAAATCAGCTGTAATATTCATTCACTGATGTACAGAAAAGTAATCAAACCCTGCTTTACTGTGGAAAAAAAGGCGAGTGTTCATATCATGTTCAGCGTTAAAGATGTCTGCTCATCTTTCTCCTCCTTCTCAAACTCTGACCAGCACACTCACCATGAAGTCTTTCCCGGATCATTTGGCTACGGCCACTCAGAGGGATGTTGCTGTCTGTCAGGGAGCCATGGTCCATCTGAAGGACAAGACAACCTTTATCTATTGCCATTGTAATCATTTTGCATTGGACCTTTACAATGTGACACATACACAATGACCTGCAGAGGACCCATATTGCACATACACATAGTCGCATATCTACACTCACTGATTCATGGAAGACCTCCTCCACTAACTGCCGGATGACGTTGGCAGGGGGCGGCAGCAGCAAGGCTTTGTGCTGAGATTCACAGGTTTCAAGGATGGAGTTGAGATTCACCCTGTGATGGGACACGTCCTCACACATGCTGAGTAGGAGGCTGTTAAGGTGGTCACTCAACTGGACTGGCTGAGAGGGACATGAGCAGGAAATATAGAATAAACTGTGCAGAGCTGTGATTGCAGATGATATAATAACCTGTGTTAAGACGGCCTACCTGATTCTGAGGTAGGTGGAAATCAACTGACCAGTAGAGTGTCATACCCAGTGAATACACCAGCATCTGTGCAACAAGATCAATCAGAGACAACAGGTATTGGACATGTTGCTGTTCTGATTAAAATCTTATAGGAAAATTTGTGTGGTCATATGAGCAAAGTGGTCTGTTTTGCATGTGTCCTTATATGTGGACAGACATGCCATTTTTAATGTTAATGAGACTAAACCTCATCTGGTTGGCTCAATGTGTTTATTGGCAGATAATCGGTTTATTGTTTGTCTGATTCATGAGCTCTGTATGTTGAAGAGATGTGTATCATCGGATCTTAATCACAGCAGGACCTGATTCTGTTTACGGAGGGTCACAACCACAATCACCTGCTTAATGCTGAGAAGGGCTCAAACATGTCCTTTTTCATTCTGCTGCTGTGCATTAATAAAATGTGATACATTTATCTGCTGACGACCTTCTCTTGCTTCAAAGTTTGTGTGAATTCGTCAGCTTGTACTCAATTATTAGAATTAATTGACCCACTAATCGATTAAGCATTAAGCAGAGTGGCAGCCTCTCAGTCTTATCACAGACAACAATGACTCATGACTTTCAGTATCAATTTATCAGCTAAGGATTTAAAGGCGACATTTTTCCTTTTCAAGGGCCGTGTAACTATGGAGAAATATTTTGGTTTGGATTTCAAAATTTGAGGGATTCTTCCTATTATGTACGGCCTTCCGCATTTCTATCACAGGAGGGAATTTAGAGCCTCTTCCATGCAGCTTCACATGAAAAAAGGGCTAAAAATGCAGAATTCAGGGCAATTCCCGCAATCAGCCAGTAGATGGCGAGCTTACACCTCTGAGGAATCAACTCCTGACACTATTAACAAGCCAAAGATGAAGACATGTCGAGATTTTACAGCAGTAACTTGAAATCAAATCAACTCAGTGCAGATTTAAAAGGTAGAGATTGACATCAATGTCCATATTAGGACACGTATGAGGATGAATGCACTGACCCTCTCTATGGCAGGTTTGGTTGAGCTTGCCCGGCCCTGCAGCATCTCTGGAGCAGTGAAGGTGGACACGTCATCTGATAGGCCACAGTTCTTAAATGCTAAGGTGCCAGTGGCTGACAGCAGCAAGGAGGTGGGGCTAATGATAGTGCACATATTGTTGTGACCTGAAAAAAAACGTGGGAAGACAATATACATGATGCTGCTGATACCTTTGTGCAGGTACTTGGCAATACAGAAGACATTTCACATTGCAATAAAATACAAGGATGGCTTCTGTATGTGTGAGCCAAGAATGAGAAATGTTAATTTTAAAGGGGATTTACCCTTGTAAGCGACATCCACCAAAGACTCTGCAGTGCCCAGCAGCAGGGACCAGACCTCCTCCTCCAGCAGAGGTCCCCCTCGTGCCTCCAATACTTCAGCTAATGTAACAAATGTGCTGCTCATCCTGCACACATTCCAAGCACGCACCTGGGAATATACACACATACAGCACCAATAAGAGATAGGACATATACACATGTCTATGTATGACTTATTTGAGATAGCTTTTTCCCTGCTAATACAACTTATACTGGAGCAAAATGTGCTTAATGTATGCCTCTCTTCTGTATTCTCCTCTCATCCACCTTTCAGCATCATCTTGTCAGCTCCCTGTGAGGGTATTACAGCTGTTCCCACAGGCTGTCAACAATATTTTGTCGTTAGAGACAGTTATGAGGAATGGTTCGGAGAAAGAGACAGTTCTTTGCACCGGACTCTGACTAGATTATCTTAGTCCATTAGTCTCGTTGCCAGGCGAGCTCTCTTCCCCTCACACTTCGTAATAGGCTTTCTTCTGACCTCAGGGCAGTTCTGAGGGATGTTGAGTCCCTGCAACTATGTCATGATCCCATGTTAGTTTGCTCTCACATACTGGGTAGGTGTTACTGCCACTATTTGAAACCTGAGCTGACAGAGAGAAGATAATGAGGTTAATATCTGTGAAGCAAAGTATCTCAACCTTTCCGATATTGTGTTTGTTTTTGTGTTATCTGTATAACATTAGCAGTAACATCATTTTCATACAGATAAAGTTATGATGACATGGATAAAATTACAAGGTGCTATGAGCGAAAACTGACAAGCTATTGAATAGAAGTTATCTTGTTCCTGTTATATGGTGAATGAGGGCCTTGAAATACAAAGTGCCTGCTTGTTTTTCATTGTGGCTCTAAATGTTTCCAGGGAGTAATACACAACAAACTATCATCAGAAACAACCCAGTTGGGATTAAATCCTTCACTTAAACTAAATTCATCCACGAGCTCATGACGCAAGGTCGAAGGTGTGTCAGTAAACAAACTGATGAACAAACGTGACACATGTGAAGAAACCGCTAAAACTGCACACACTTCTACATCTGTGATTACATCGTAATACTGATGAGATATAGGAATCATGGTTTGTTGGTATGATGTCAAACGGAATCGAAGACAATACCTGGCAGGTGCTTCGACCCATATACTCTTCAGCAGGTGGTTCTACTTGCTCACACGCACCTGTCTGCAGGTGCAAAGCTACTCGAGAACACATTCACTGCTGCTGGGACCCACACTGAAACAAGGTTGCTATAGTTACCTCCTGTTATCCGGCTGCTGCATGTTGCGGGACTTAATTTTTTTCAAATGACTTCTAAATATAGATGTGTTGTTCACTCACAGCAACTGTCTGCTAACCTCTTTAACTTCATAAAAGGGATCGGATGGAATTATAGAACACAAGTATATTTATTTTTTGTGCTGGCAGGATTTCTCTCACATCACAATCTGATGCCATTTTAACAACCAGTTGCCACTACACACACACAGACACATTTGTTCTCCCTAGGCATATTCTTCTGATTCATGATGTCGATTCAGGAGCATGCAATGATTTTAATGAGCTGTTCGGAGCAACAACTTTGTCATCCGATTGTAAAACTACCTTACAACTACATGACATAGCAGACAGAGCGGACGTGGATGTGGGACGACGTACTTCATCAGGATCTAGGTCTGTGTCTTCTCCCTAACTGAACACAGCACAGTATGCTCACTTGAAATATAAACTACTGCCAATACGATACTATAGCACATGTACAAAGCCAGTATCAAATACAAATCTCACCATTTTTCTCCTCACAGGCCTGACTGCTGAAGGCAGTGTGATGCATCTTATGGCTCTTAAAGGTAAATCTCATTCCAGACGTTATCTTCCGAGTACATGAGTTTTGAATTGGAAGTGTCCCACATTAATTCACCAAACTGTCAGGCGGCAGTGAGGAGGAGGATGATGTAGAACCGGTCAGAGGATGAAACATTACCTGGTTACATATGTACCTGTGTCAGCGGTCTGATGCTGTGTAATATCCTCAGTGCTCCCACCGCGGATCCAGAATAATCCTAGTGATCATCGCAGTGCTGTTTGACGTCCTGTCAGTGAAGGCTGCTCCGCTCTGCCAGGTAATTCATCACAGACGTGAACTAGAAATGGAGGCTCAATCATTTGGTCGATCACCTCCAGCACTACGTTGAAGATCTGAAACTTTTTACTGTAATTGGGGCTATTCTTAGCCACTCGCCTTTAAACACTTAATTGGATCAGCCTCGCGGTTTGACAGCGACAAGTCAGGGCCACCAATAGCAGGGTGGCGTGCGATCGGCTTCACCGATTTAACTAATCCGTCTGACGCCCAAAGGTGCGGTGGATCCCCGGCGATAGGTGCGCTACAGAGGCGCCAGGGAAGGACGAACGACCTCCGGGACACGAGAGGACTGTAGCCTGCTGTCGTAGGGCTGCTCCCCCACAATGATCATAACACTGCGGGCTCTCTTCGAACAAGGGGTAAGAAACCGTAGTAGCCTTGTGTTGCTGCGGGAGTCGGTGCTGGGACGTTTATCCATGCCGCTTTACTTCGCGCAGCTCGTCTCTGCAGGCCCCGGGCTATCTGCGCAGGGACAAGGATAAATAACAACCATCCAGGGTTGTCAGGTGGATGCAAGAGAAGTGTAACTACTCAGTGCTAAGTTCATGCAATTTTACCTAATGTCCTTTCTTAAGACAGAGCGGGCTGAGACGATAGCATACCTTCGGTGGTCTAGCGTAAATGAACTGATGGATGAACTCCAGATGGTACCCGAACAGCTAAGCTATGTATTTCTGCAGAACCTATGTATGTCATATGATCCCATCACGGACAGGATAAGGTCTGCGGGCTAAACCTTACTATGACATGCTTCCCCATCCATAAATGCACTAAATGCAGGAAATAGACCCAACCTTCCCTCATATACTAGAAGCTGTCTGCAACCTATTAACTAACAATACCTTTTAATGATGGTTAACACGTAAAAGGATTTGTAAATCACACAATTATATTCTTAACAGGAGGAATGGCATTTTGTCTGTTTCTCTAGCATAATGACAAACATGAAATAGTTCCCCCACTATGCTCTCCAAAGCCCCCCCCCCCAAAAAAAAAAATACATCATCATAAAACTTTGATTTAGTTGTTGTCACAGTATTATATGTTGAAACTATACCTGCCCATCAGGAGTGGTATTAAAGCTGAAATGAAGAAAGAATAGAGCCCCCCTTCTGCCATCACTAGCTGGCAAAGGAGTTGTAGGATTTTGTGGAACAACAATTTCAAACAGTTTCAAAACCAACAGTCATAACTTTTGTAATGGGCTGTTTTAGAGAAATATTTCCAATATCCAAATGCACTGATGCATCGATTTATCAGCCTTACATCAGTATTGGCTGATATTAGCCTATTGACATGTGTCGACATCATTAGCTTACCCAGCTGCAGATTTGGAGAAGAGTCAGGTGGTACTACAATGACGAAGAGAAGAAAGAAGGTGATTTTAAGGTTGCTTCGTAAATTTGTGCTCTTTCAAAGATAGTGTGATGAAGGGCTGAAAGTATTTGATATACGGTAGTCTTTCTATAAATTTCTTTGTTACCCTGGAAAACCAAGAGGGAACAATTAACTAAAATACAGAATAGATAGATAGATAGATAGATAGATAGATAGATAGATAGATAGATAGATAGATAGATAGATAGAGTATCTTCTGGTTGGTTGTGGTGGGCTGGGCTGGCATCAGTCCGTCCCTGGAGATAGATGGATAGACAAGCGGAAGGAAGTATGGATGGCGATGGTGGGTGTGTCTGTGAGGGAGTGACGTGCAGTGTGGGACGCGCATGCGCCGTGGGCACTGCGCGCCCCGGCCTGTCAGTAGCAGCCAGATGGAAACGTAGGCAAGTGAAAATGGTGAGGTCATGTATTTTTTAAGCCGCACAGCGGAATAAATCGTTCTTCACCGGCGGCACAAACATATTGTGCGCTGCTCCGCAACATTTGGCCGCTGATCGGACCGCAGGGGATCTATAGTTTGATTTGGTGACAGAGGTAAGATGAGGATTCGCTCCTCAGACGTGCTTATTGTTTGGCCGTGGGGGAGGGTCGTATGTCGTTATGTGCATGCTGCTCTTAAACACGGTTGTTGTTGAGGTCTTATAGTCTCCTCTCTTATCTTATCTAACATGTTCTCTGTCCGTGATGTAACAGTGAACCTACACGCCGAGCAGCAGCTAGCACTGCGCAGTGTGTTTTACAAACAGGCCCTGTCATGTCTCGACATGGGTGTCAATATCACTACAATAACGTCTTCTTGTCTTGTGCCGCGTCCTGTCCGTTCAGACTGCTGATGCTGTGTTTCGGCATGCACGGCTCCTCTCTCCCTGTCATGCAGCCCCGTCTGCGCTGCCGTCGACATGAAGACGAGGGGGTCGTGTGGCCAAGGTTAACACACCGGCTTGACATCCAATGCAAATAAATAACTACTGCTCAGCCTCAGCTGTTCATCAGACCCGGTACAGAGATGTACCGGGTCCACTTCTGCAGGGCATCTTCCTTCGCCCTGCGAGCAGTCTGACTGTGTGATCTGAAGATGTACAAATGTCTTCTCCTCATGCAATCATTATTATTATTATTATTAAGAGTTATAACAATCACATTACCTACTTATTGTGTTAACATGTGATAGAACAGCGGCAGGTGCATGTATCCTTTGGAAGTGACGCCATTATTTGTGAGACTTGGCCTAAGCCATGGATTTCTCATTGAGTGCCCCCCCCCAGAAAAAAAATGTAATTTCATTCCCTGCAACTCTAAACTATTCAAATAGTTACTAAAACGTGAGATGTGCAATTTCTTATTTTAGATTTTTTACAACAATGACTTATTGTTGCTTGAAACATTGCTCTCTTTTTTACATATAGTTGAGGGGCATTACTGGTCGAGAATGTCAAGTCAATCAAAATTGTATTTATAAAGCCGAAAATCACAAATTATAATACTCCAATCAGTTTGAATGTGTGCAGCGTACGGCACCCTCTTTCCTTAGACCTTCTATTTCAGTAAGGGAAAACTCTTTTTACCAGGGAATAAAAATGCATAAATATATGGCTTATTAACTTTCAGGATAACTTGGCTGTGATGGCTAACATTAGTAATGGATGATTATGACCATGATTACATTTTCCTAATGATTATTCCTCCATGTGAGGTGGTCGTTTTCAGCATATTTGAATGTTGGGAGAGGAGGTGGGATGTCAATATATATAATAATTACGGCCCTGATTTGAACCATTGCCAGGATGTGGTTTGTCCTGTGAGCTGAAGCCCGTTAATTAAATCATTAGGCAGCTTGTTTAGAGAAAACACAGGATAAGTGTACCAAGGCAGTGCACTCCAGGAATGAGGCTGCTGTGTGTCTGCTTTTGCACAAGACACCAGGCACATGGATTTATTATATAGATTTATTATACCTTCACATCCACCCTCCATGTCCAGACCTCTAGGGGGCTGCATGAGAGTACTGCATTGCTTGTAAATACTGCAGCTGGCACATAGCTGCAATTTAATCGTCTGTACTCAATTTTCAGAGGAATTTGTTGATGCAGCATGTAGTTGTGAGCATTAGTTGTTTCACGTATCCACACTGTGTGTGATTAAATGAGAACTGAGGGGATCAAAGTATATATGCTACTAAAATGATTACCCTGTTGTTCTCTCCCTTCACATAACTGACCTTAATCATTCTGATGGTCGGCCGATATGCCAAAGATAATGACCGTGCAGCAGAGCAAGATGACTGCATATGCAATGACATGACTGCACAGTAACTGCTATGCCATTCAAGCCGTAATAACTCCGAGGAGTGTAACTGTCGTCCTGTCTGCGTTATAAAAGGAAGCGGCATATCCATTTTCTCATGTGAGCGAGGTGGATGTGATGCAAGTCTTTATGACGTTGGAGGAACAGAAGGAGAGCTGACTCATTTTATTCTGGCAATTATGTCCGTCCCTCATATGGACTGTGTGTCGGGCGAGTGAAAGGATGGGGAGGGTGACTACGTTGCTTATATAAGAACTAGAGAAAAGGGAAAGAAAACCAGTGCTGCTTATTTCCTTTCCTTTTTCCCAGATTTAAGCTGGTTTTATGTTAAACATGTTTGGGAACGTCACGGTCATGAATTAGCATCTCTTTGTCCTATCTGGGCTCACAGTCTCTTGGTGTAACTTGACCCAGTTAACATGTGCCTGTGGAGAACCTGCTTCCAGAACTGGACGGGAGTTCTGGGCAGGGGTCCAAACTCGTAAGCGTTTGGCAGGATGTATCACCAGGCTTGCTTTTCCAGTGACCGAGTCTTTCAGGTAGTCATGCTTCATATGATGGAGTAGACTTCCCCGTCGCCTGCTCCTACACCGCCACTGCTGATGATATCAAATCTTCGTTTGCTGACTGGTTGAGATAACTGCGGCACTCGCCTCAAGTGAAATTCTGCTGTGGCTTTACTCATTTGCTCCTAATCGGCTTCCTTGGGAACTGGGATTTTCATTTGACTTTGTAATTTTTCTGCTGGTCCGCCCCGTAGCTATTGTATTATCTGTGAATCAGATTCAAAATATTTAAATGTGTCTTTGTGCTTGCAGCGGACATTTTTGGATGCACAGAAGGCAGCAATCGAAGATTTAACCATGAACAAAAACAAGAGAGAAAGAGAGTTCTACAGCTTAGATGTTGGGGATTCGACGTTCACGGTCCTGAAGCGATACCAGAATCTGAGACCCATCGGATCCGGAGCGCAGGGGATTGTCTGGTGAGTGTTTCAACCTTGTTCAATCAGTGACGTGGTTAAATATGGGTGACTGTTTCCAAAACATTCAGGAGAATCAGAAGAAGCAGCTTCTGTCATTGTGTTTTATTGCAGAATAAAATAAATAAGGTTTTGTATTTCCTTTTTATTTCTTTGATGACAAAAGTACAGATTCTTCTCTTTTGTCCGAAAGTGTTGATCATAATCTGAAATTATTTCTCACTTTGCTCCTCAGCTCTGCTTACGACCAAAACCTTGAAAGAAATGTTGCCATCAAGAAGCTGAGTCGACCATTTCAGAATCAGACGCATGCAAAGAGGGCGTACAGAGAGCTCGTCCTCATGAAATGTGTCAATCACAAAAATGTATGTATGCAAATGCTTTTTCCTGACATTACATTATTGTAGGAGACTGTAAATGATATTTGTGTGCTTTAATGTCAATGATATGACCACATCCCTCTAAGTCATGCCACTTTACACCCACAGATCATCGGCCTATTAAATGTATTTACACCACAAAAATCATTAGAAGACTTCCAGGATGTGTAAGTATCTGCATGTGAAGTGTCATTGTAGTCAAGTGTTTGTGTTTTTAGAGCGTATGAATAGTGACTCACTCCCTCTTGAATGTGTGTGCCTCTCTTCTTCTCTTGTTCCTCTGTCAGGTACTTGGTGATGGAGCTGATGGATGCCAACCTTTGCCAGGTCATACAAATGGAGCTGGACCACGAGAGGCTGTCCTATCTGCTCTATCAGACGTTGTGTGGTATCAAGCACCTCCACGCTGCCGGCATCATTCACAGGGTGAGAATCAGCCGGCCTTGACTGGAGACACGAATGCCAGTCCAGTGTTCTGGAAGTGGGTCTGTTCAACCCGCTGAGACACTTGACACTGAATTGTGAGGGCAAACGGTCAGCTGGCATTCCGTCAGGATGAGTGTAGATCTATAATTACCAGCATCATCAAAACATCAGTGGGAAAAGGAACATTGTTTTTCTGTAAAACCCTAATTTGAAGCTCAGTGTGCTCAGTGGGAAGGAGAAGTCCAAGGCATCGCACAGGTGTTGCCCCTATGAAGGGCTGACCAATATGAAAAATCACAATGTGATTATTTGTGATATGATTCATGATTTGTTGTGTGAACGGTCATTTTTGCAGTTAGTTTTCACTGAAAAGAATAATATGAATTTACTGGGGTGTGTTACCGACCAAGCTTGTTCCCTTACATCTGGAGAATATGACTTGTAGGCCCGGGGCACCTCTGAAGCACCACAGTGCTTTATTTAATATGGTATGTTGAGGCATGTTTTTCTTCCAATGAAAAAAGCAGCAGTTGGCCTTGTTGCAGTAAAACAGAGTGAGTCAAGATCTGAATATGAATTTGGGAAAACGCAGTTATGATATGATAATAGATATTTCCATTACTAGTCAGAATGATGAGCCCCCCCCCGCCCCCATCTGCCACCCAGAAATTAAAAATCTATTTCATAAGTCCACAGCATGACTCTGCTGGAATCTGCAAACGTGAAAAGCATTTGCTACTAACAAGCAATCTGCACTGCGGAGATCCAGCACACAAACAAAAGTAATTAAATGCAGCAGTGGTGGAAACCTGCAGGCTATCAGCTGGCTCTTATTCATGATTGATAATGTAGCTCTGTAGTCTGTTTCCTGCGTCTTACAGACAGTATCTTAAACAACATTTCCTTCACAGCTTGCAGACGATAGAAATGCGCTGTCACAATAACTGTCAGTGCAAATGACAGATGCAGCTGCAGGTTTTCAGGCATCATCGGAATCACAGAAGAACCCAGTTTGAACGATCGACTCACGTGTTCTTAAAGTCTTTTATTGATAAAAGAAAGTACATCTAATGACACACTGGCTGTGTTGTCTTTTAGGACCTGAAGCCCAGTAACATAGTTGTCAAGTCAGATTGCACTCTGAAGATTTTGGACTTCGGCCTGGCACGGACAGCAGCGACGGGCCTCCTGATGACGCCATACGTGGTGACACGCTACTACAGAGCCCCAGAAGTGATCCTGGGCATGGGCTACCAAGCTAATGGTCAGTGCTCATCCACGTATCTGTCACTGATTAAGTCTCAACCCCTGTTGATTTTCTAAGTATTAAAAATAAATTGCAGTTACATAGCAGAGTGTTTATCTTGATCTCATATAACTTTTATACAAACGCCTGAAAAGTTAATGTTACTCAAAGCAAGATGGTGCTTCAGGGCATTATGGGTATTTGTTTTAACGCTCTGCTCACTAACCAGCCTCTTACGTGTAATTAACCTCTTGTTGTGCATTCCTCTCACCTCTTATTGGCTTTGCTTACCATGATCCACCTCACCAGTGGACATATGGTCTGTGGGCTGCATACTCGCTGAAATGGTTCGCCATAAAATCCTTTTCCCGGGAAGGGATTGTATCCTTGTGTCCTTAAAATCCTTGTTATTCTTAACGGGTCTTTGTAGGATGTTCGTGCCTTGTGCTGTGCAGACTGTTAAATCTTTCACTCGTCAGTTCTTGGCATAAATATATTATTTTGTGCAAGGTGGAATTAATAAAAAGGGCATTTCACAAGGCCCATTTGAATCTGTTTGGACAGTTATGAGCTGTAAAGTTTCATCCATGTGTTTGCTGCCTCTCATATATCTCACTCCTTTTTTTTAATCCCCACACGCTGCTCCACTGCCATTCTGTTTGCATTCATCTCACTTTGTTTGTTGTTTTATTTGCTCTTTTTTTTTTTTCTCACCTCTTTGTTTGCATGTCCACCTCCCTGTCATCTAAACGTCCACCTCCAGTGGACGTATGGTCAGTGGGCTGCATAGTGGCCGAGATGATCAGGGGAAGTGTGTTGTTCCCCGGCACTGATCGTATCCTTCCCCGTCATTGATTGTTCACTGTGTCATCACTTCATTCTGTTTTGAAGAGATCCATCCCTACAGCTTCCCTCTGTCACTGTCATCCTCTTCATGTTTTTTTGCGTCCATCCTCAGCAAAGTTAGGAAAGATTACTGTAGAGTCGTAGTGAAGTAGGAGAGATGACACTATCAGACATATCAGTCATCTGATTGAGATGTTGCGTGTCCAAGTGTGTGTAGACATGATAGAACTGCTGCTGTGAGCACCTTTTAAAGGTAGTTAAATGTCACGCCGCCCTCATAGTGTGTTACAGCAGAAGTGTTTGTGTGGCCCTTTTTCCCTTAATATTTACACTTCAGACATCGACCAGTGGAACAAAGTAATTGAGCAGCTCGGCACTCCATCTCAGGACTTTCTAATGAAGCTGAACCAGTCGGTAAGAACGTACGTAGAAAACAGGCCACGCTATGCTGGATACAGCTTCGAGAAGCTCTTCCCAGACGTGCTCTTCCCCGCCGATTCCGATCACAACAAACTGAAAGGTAATGTTCATCTTGTCTAAAACCATGAAGAACTCATTCATCACACTACATCTGTTGCCTGGTGATAAATAGCGCAGCACCTTATCTATTTGTTCCTCCCTTTCAGCGAGCCAAGCAAGAGATCTCTTATCTAAGATGTTGGTGATTGACGCCTCCAAGCGGATCTCTGTCGACGAGGCCCTGAAGCACCCCTACATTAATGTTTGGTATGACCCGGCTGAAGTGGAGGCGGTATGTTGACCGCACATCATGTCACATGAGAGCTGAATTACATCACTACGAGTGGAAAATTGGCGTTGCTCTTGTTGTATTCAAGCAATTTTCTCTTCTTCAGCCTCCACCGAGGTTCCATGACAAACAGTTGGACGAGAGGGAGCATACCGTGGAAGAGTGGAAAGGTTCGATAACACACTGAGATTCTCAACACGTCACTTTATCACTGTCAGTTCCTGTTTTGGTATTTAACACCAGACCACCAGTAAAGAAGTCGACTTAGCTGATGTAAGAGTTGAATTTCTGTTTCAAGTTACCCGCAAAACCCAGCTAACCTATGACAACATCGAATGCATTAAAATAGAACTGCAAGTCATTATTAAAGCAACATCATGTAGCAATTTAGCCTTGATATAATATCACTTGGAGCCATGAAAGCACGTTCTTGCTCTTTGTAAAATGAGGTGACGGGGCAGCGAACCTGAGTGACGGATTACGGCACCAGAGACTACATTAGTTTGTGCAAATCAGATGTGAGAACAATAATATAGAACCTCTGATGAGCAGAGTGTCAGTGATGACATCATTATTATAAAGGTGTATTATATGATGATGGAGGAGCTCACTGGGTCGGCTAATGAACGTGTGAAGAACTAGTCAGAAGGAGCTGTATGTCACTTGAAACCCCTTTTTTTTTTAAAGCCTTTCAGTTAGTTTTCCTCTGTGTGATTCTGTGGACGAGGGATTTAAGATTGTGCAGCAGGATGAGCTCATATTAGACCCTGCCAGGTGATTATGACCCCACACTCATTTTTAGAAGGGTCACACACCAGCACCGCCAGTCCAAATTAGAAACTTGATGCTGTTTGGACTGCAGAGAATGCACTATACTCCCGACTGCACAGAAACACTGGATCAAGTACACACATAGATGGTTTCGCTCTCTCTCCTGCCCCTCTTCAACCTCTTTGTGTTGTTACATTTGTAGACATGATCTATAAGGAAGTGAGCGAATGGGAGGAGTGGACGAAAAATGGAGTGATAAGAGGCCAGCCGTCTCCTCTCGGTGAGTAATCATTGTAACTTTGGTGGAAATGAAGAGGAGGATGCTAATTGTGGTATATGTGTCTGTTTGAAGGGCACGGTATGTGTCACAGGCTTGATTTAAGTTCAACCTAATGTGTACAACTGAATAATGGAATGATTTAATATAACCCCATGTTACTCACACATCACATTTTTTTGTTTTTTTGAAAGAAAAACACATCTGAAACAAAAAAAAGGAGAAATGAAATTTGTTGGTGTCATGATGGTGTTTGCACAGTTCAACTGTGCAAATGTGCACTGTTGATATGAACTTTCAGGCTAGTTTAATATTTGATGCGTTGCTGCAGCACATCATATACGGCTTGTAAACATGCTAATAAATTCTACCCTGGTTCCTTTAGATGCAGGTGGTTCCCTGCTACTGACAAACGTCCTGTCTGTGACGTACATAGCTACAGCAGTTTGTTAACTTTATATCCGTCCCCACGCTGTGACACCTGTTAACGTGTGTTTATGATCGAGCTGTGCTCAGGGAGTCACCGCGTCTTGTGTATCTCAATGAAACCTATTCGTGACGTGTGTTTTTCGCAGCACAGGTGCAGCAGTGATCGACAGCCCCCCTCAGCCCACGTCGTCCTCCTCCTCGGCCAACGATGTCTCGTCCATGTCCACGGAGCCCACCGACCCGGGCAGTGACCCCACCATGACCTCTGAAACTGACAGCAGCTTGGACAGCAACACCTCCCTGGGTGCTCTGGCCTGCTGCAGATAACGCACATGCAACACACACATGCACACCAACACACTCCCACATTTACACAAACAGCCTCTCCTCATCAGTGCACCTTCTGGAGTGTGTGTGATGGGAGGGAACTTCTCATGTTAGTTTGTAGAGCTGCGCTTTTAATGTACAGTTTGTTTTAATGCCCCTATACTACTGTAAATGATTGTGATTTGAAATTGTATCACTATTACTGTATTTTTGCTGCGAAGAATCAGAGTATGTTTTCATGTCAATCGGTGATGAAAGAGAGGGATTGAGTGTAATTTACACATAGTTGTTTTTTAGCTACCGCTACAGAGTGGAATACCTTACCGTTCGCACTGCAATGTTATTTTTTAGTATATTTTAAATTGTTTATTTGGCATTTTTTTGTATTTTTGGGACATTTGAATGAATCTACACGTTGATTCAGTAGACTATAGCACATCTCATGTTGGATTCTAATGCAAATGGATTATTTTTTTTCCATCTTTCCTTTAGAAAAGTTCCTTTTGATGTGTCCTAGTTAACTTATTTCTTAGTACTATGTCAACACTGATTGTATGCATTTTGACAACTGTTTTCCCTTGCCCTGACAATGAATTTGTTTTTTTTACTCTAGCATACTGTAAAGGTGACTGCATTTGTTTGTAACTTATAGGTGACAGTCTGTTGGATGAGGAAGAACAGGGTGAATGTAAGACATGTGGCAAAGCGAGGGAGCCTATGATTGCTGTAAGCGCTGTACAAAGTCAATATACTGGCTAGAATGAGTGCTGCATGTTGGGAATGTCCCCAGAGACTAAATTTGTCACTTCTTGGCAGGTTCTTTCAGACATTCACAGCTGTGTTATATTCATGATATTTAATTTAAGTGCCCTTACTCAGTTCTGTGATTTTCAGCCCTCTCCCTGGCAGATGCTCTCCTCTCCTGTGATGCGTCTTTCTGAGTTCTACCTCACACATGCATAAACACTCAAACGTTTTGTTTTTAAAGAGACAGTATGTAAGACATTCATCAGTTGAAAGAAATGCAAAAAATGTTTTTTTTTTCTGTATTGATTTATTTTCAGAGGCTGTTGTATGTAATGTACATTTCATTCAGAAGTACTATTTATTTGCATTTTGTTTCATATTTTATTTCATTGTAGTCTGTGCAATATAATTCATAGATTAGAGTAGTCAGTGATCTGTACATTTGACTGTAGATGTATGTATGAGAGTCAACAAACAGGCACTTGCAGCCTGCCATGGTAACCTTTGGATGTATTTGATGGCTCAAAATTCCCAACCTGCCACTCTGCTCTCATGGTTGGGCAGTAACCCCCTAGCATCAGCTCCCAGAATGCACCTGGAGAATGTGATAAATGTCCTGACATTCTCTGGGCCACATCTCAACCGACTGTTGTGGCTTCCTCCTTTTGTGGTTTTCCTCTCCATCACATCAAACTAGAAGAGATAGATTAGTCAACGCATGAGTTTTCTCTGAGGATATCTGGTTTTAAGTGCAGGTACGAGAAAGGAAAGCCATTCAGCGCTACTGCGATGATGCTGCAGTCTTCTGACGGGCTATTGGAACGCTATCAGGAAATGGTTAAATTTGCATCACAAACAACCCAAATCGGAAATGGAAACTGTACCATCAACTCCAGAAAATAAAAGAGTTGAATTTTAATGTCTCACTTTGTTCTTTTTATTGGTATTGTTTAACATTTCTCATTAAACCATGTTTGAAGAAGAGATGAACCGGGTGTGTGCCTCATATCATCATTAATAAGGCTTTTTATGGTATCAGGGATTGGATAAATAATTATGGATCAATAAATAATTAGCTACATGATCTGTGGTATAGACAGTAAAGGAGTAATCGGTAGAAAGGTCAAATGAGAGGTGTTTGGTCCAGAGAAGTTCTTGTTTGGCACCAGAGCTGATCAGCGTAGGCACAAGATGTCTGTACTTAAGGGAGCTTCATGGCGAGAACTGCACTAGAGGTATTTGGTCTTCAAAGCTTTGGAGCTGGCCTGTTATCTCGGTAGTCAAGCTCCTCCTCTGATGGACCAGGTGAAGGCAGGTCGGTCTGGTCTACTTGGTCTGTGTTGTTAGATCCCCCAGAGTTTTGAAGAACTCCTCCATCTCCTTCTGGAGGAGGAGGTTTCGGTTCTCTGCATCTTGATTTGCCCGCTCTGAGTTCCTGTGTCGGATTTCCAGCATGTGGAACTTCTTCTTCTCCTGGTCCAGGTCCTCCTCAAGGCGTTTAACCTGGGACTGGTATTTACAGCAGGACTCCTCCAACCTTAAAGAAGAGGGACCATGTTAAAATCATGCTGAATTTAATAGGTTATCGGACAAGAAAATACAAGGTATCACTCTTACTTGCGAATGCGTGTTTCATAGCTCGTCCTCTGTTTCTTTAGTTCCTGCTTGAGCTCTGTCACCAGGTCGGTAAGACCCTCATTTGTGAGATCCTCCTCACTGCAACTTCCGTTGTTATCCACAGTATCACTGTCCCTCTCCTCTGTAGGTCTCTCTTTATCCTGCCCAGATTTTACTCCGTTATTACTTCCCTCTGGCTCAACCAATGAGATTTCGAATGCAGTCCAGATGGAGGAGGTGTCGGCAGGCCGGCTCAGAGTGGAGGGAGCAACGTTGTCATAGGCAGACAGTCTGTGGGATTGGTGGAGGGCTCTATGAGAGAGGGAAGACCGTGATGAGTCCTCGTTGCAGTCTCTCTGCGAGTCCTTGAGGGAAAGAGGGGTCTCTTTAAGGGAGAGGGTTGAATCCTTGAGAGACAGAGAAGAGTCTTTTACTCTTTCACCAGAAGAGGTGGTGCGCCTGTGAGCTCGGAGGGATGACAGGCCATTCATCAGCCAGTTAGTCCCACCAGTCGCTGAAACATCCCCTGCGGAGCCCCCTATTTTTACCCTTGACCCTCCAGATGCTGCACTGCCCTTGAAGGAGGTCTTCCAGGCGGGAGGGGCTTTGGACTGTCTACTGGGGCTGCCAGCAACTTCACTTTCACCGTCTTCACTTTGGCAAACTGTCTTCTCCTCTGTCTTACTCTTGCCTTTCCCTTCCATCGTACCACCCTTACCCGCCTCAGAGGTTGTAACGGGACTTGGTGCTGTTGGCTTATTGTCTGCAGAAGCGTTACAAGGGTCGGGTTTCTCTTTAGGGGTTTTGTCGCCTGTGCCTGACGAGGTTTGGGGGTCAGTGTCCTCTTGCGTAAGCCATTCAACTTTGCAGGTTATAGAACTATTCTGCTGCTGTCGAGGTATCTTGATCTCAGTTTCAGGCTCCTCACGTTGGTAAAGTCGGCCGTGTTCACTGATCAGCACAGTCATCAGATGCTGCACCTGGGAACTTCCTATTTTCAATAAAAGAAAGAAATATCTACGTGAAATATTCATTAGTTTCGTAATATATATGCTACTGTTTTTCCTGTTCAGGGTCACGAGCAACTGGAGCAAATCCCGCTTGACATTTGGCCCGAAACAAGCCGGCATTCAATCACAGGACTGACACATAGAAACTGACAACCAATCACACTCACATTCACACGTATAAGTCAAAAATGATCCTAACACTCGACGAGGAGAACATGCAAACTCCACACACACATATCGATTGGATGCCTCCCACTGTGCATTTTATAGACATTATATCACAGATCTTGCTGCATTGACACTGTCACCAACCCTCCATCATGGTAACTGGATCCTCCACTCTGGGGTGAATGATGTTGGGTCCAAACACAGTTGCCAGGTTCTGAACGCTCATCTTATTCTCATTAGCGTGGGATTGAACTTCATCCAGAAACCTGAGTGGACAGGAACAACAAAGAATGTGAGATCTTATCATCTAGGATTGCATCACCATGAACATCTTCCTCTTCATTCAGGAGCATTCAGACTCATGTAAAGATGGACTGACTCATGGGTCTTCCCGGCATTTGGTCTCAGCTATGAATGTAGATGCAGAACGCAGAGGAGACATGCAATTACGCCGACACTTCCCCTCTATGACGTGCACGTGGGTGTAAAGAACGTTATTTCACTGGCTTGACAGAGTGACAAGTGTTCAATCATGGAACAGTGAATGGGAAATAGCAGGAACAGTAGAACACATCTCGCCCACGTCAGTAAACTTCACAACTAGTTTGACGAACAACGGAGACCAAGGTTGTTCTTACTCACTTGCAGGTGTATTCAAGGAGGTTGTAGTTGACCTGAGGAAGCGATTTCACCTGTTTGCCGAGCTCTATGATACCCTTGGAAAAGGAAAGATATGTTATTAACCAGAGTTTTTTAAATAGACCAGTAAAGACATATGTAGACATGTAATTACCATTTCTTTATCCTTGGTAAGCAGCTGAGCACAGGAGAGAAATTGTGTGTATTTGGAGAAAGGGATTACAGGCTCAGGCAGCTCCCTTATGTACAGCTTTAGCAGGGACGCCACTGTGTGGACATCCGTGGTACTGGAGGAGAGAGAGGGAGTGCACATTACACAGCAATATCCAACATGGAGTGTGGCTTAGCATGCTGCTATAGATAAAAATACCCCCTCCAGCTACCTCACCTGTCAAACAATGGCTTCTCGCCACGGTCAAAGGCGTCCTGCAGTTCTCGGACATGATTGGTCTGCCCGGGGGCCCTGAAAAGGCCCTCTTCCTCAAGCCCATGCTCACGTATGAAACGCACACATTGTTCAAGCAGCACGGGGACCAGTCGCTTGGGGCCACCTTGTTGCTCGTATTTCATTGTCTCCTCTAAGTGCTGTCCAAAGACACCTGCAGCCAAACAACACAGCAATGATGTTTTATTACAGAAAGCGTAAGAAGCTATAGCGAGAATGAATAATTCCCCTCTTTGCTAACACGTCAGCCTCCAGGGCCAGATGTCGTGAGATCGAGTCCAGTGCTGTGCTTGTTACAGAACGCAGGTTACTCTTGCAGGCATGCATATTTTACACGAGCTTTTCAGAATCACACCTCCTCCGAGTGGAGCCCAGATAGCTCTGCGTATGGCTCTGACCCATTCCTCCATGTCACTCTGCGAGTTGGCCATCAGCAGGAAAGACTCGTGGCTTACTCCTGTTCGATCTCTGTCCACGGTTCCCCCTGAAAAGGAAACGTATCAGATTAATTGATCTGGAGGACAATTGATTGATTGAAGCGACTGACACATTGCAAAACCACTGAGCTTCAATATGGAATGACAAGACCAACACTTTTATTATGTTACATTATGATCCGATGACACCAAATACCATCATCAGTAAACAAGTGGTTTATACCAGAAATATATTTTCTGAAAACCTTTTTATCTCCAGCACCCCTGTACAGTGGGAAGCTGCAGCTATGCAGCTTCCTCCCATTCCCCTGGGTCACAGCTTGACACCATCCGGTCTGACATTCAAGCTTGACATTTTAATTCAGCTTTGATAACACTATGTGGATTTTCTCCCTTCGAGTGGCTTTGTAATCGCCTCCTTTTGAAGAGGTGCTCAGTTTCAGAGGGGAGCTAAAAGCGCCACGGCTTCATCCATTTCTGCATTTGTAGTGATGGAAAAGCCATCCGAAGGACGTCGGTATCTGTAATCAGACTTGGTAGGAGCTGTATCTTATATGCCTTGCATGCTGTGTATCAGTACCTGCAGTCATTACTGTTCTGCACGGTGGTGCATATTGTTGTTTGTGGGAGAAAATGACCCAGAAAGAGTGGCGGTCCCTGTGGACACCAGCACTGTGTCTCACTCTGTCTCCTTTCAATAAATCACTACTAAAACAGGGAAACACACACACACACACAATCAATCCCCACAACACTAAATATTGGGTGTATGTCACAGAGCCAGATACTCGTGACACAATCAATTCATCAACCTTTGCTTTCAAAAAGTACTTGATCACACGAGTGTTACCCTCTTTGTACAATACAAAGTCCTTTCAACAATTAAAAGTGCTCGCTATTAAACAGCTGTCGTTTGATCACTTAGCCTGCTTTCTCACTCACTTCCTCGCACAACAGTTGTCAGCATGCCAACCCACCTGGAACAATTTCAAAAAAGTGCCGACCGAGTTCGTCCTGATTGGCGGGCAGCTCATTGACCTGACTGCCGTGGAGAGGAATGCAACCCTGGCCGAGAAAGAAGAGGAAGGCATGATATCGACTGGCAGTAATAAAGACTAATAGACAGGCAGGCATGTGGGAGGAAACCACACATATCAATGATACTCGAGGGCTAAGCAAGGAATGAGCTTGTTTGTCTGGACCGGGATGTGTAGTGCATGTTAAACATTGTACAGTTCTGGGCTCTGTCCCTGGGCTGTGGGCATTCATCCAACAGAGGGAGCTAATAACGATGGAGGAAGGGATGACTCGGAAAAACATCTCTTCTTCTATTCATCCCGCAGCAGCTTCCTCATGCACTTGCATTTCTGATGCCTCCGGCACAGAGTGGGGTCAAAGGTTACTGTCTAAGTGCTCGCAGCAGAACCACGGGATAGCTAGTTACCACATTATCACACAGCAGCATTAATGGACAGTGTGGGGTTAACTTAATGGAAGAGAATATTTGTGTGCAACATGGACGGATATATCAATCGATATATAAAACTTATACATATACTGTATAAGAAGCTCTGACATAGTTTGAAACACAGAATATTAAGAGCATACAGCTTTAAAATACATGAATAAAATATCATTTGTCTCCTGCTTTAAAAAGGATTGAAAAAGTCATTTCCGAAACGCAATTACCTGCCTGGCCCTGAGGGAAAATGAAATAACTGAACTTGAATATGTGTCGGGCTTGAAACCAAAGAGAGAGAAAAGTGTATTTTTAGGTTCTGTAGTGCCACCTGTGCCTTGGTCTCATCTTGATCTTTGTAGAAATACAGAGCTTCGGTTCTCAGGACAAACCAACGCAGCTGCCAGTTTTTCATGATGCTCCTTTGTCTCTTCAGCCAGCCTGCCTTCAAAGCTTTCTCCTGGTCCAAGGGAGAGCTTGGCCTGGAGATGCGGGACAACTCTCCAAGCACCATGCTCTTTGACCGTGCTGGAAGGACACACAAGCACACACACACAAAGAACACAGAAATCTTTCAGGATTAAAAGCAGTACAGTGAGGACTGAGGGTTGCATAGGGGACTGATATAAATAGGCAGTTGCATAAAGAAAGAAGATACTATTATTCTTGGATGTCCTCATCTGTGTCGTCCTACTATAATTCTATGAATTCACACAGAGATGTTCCACAACCGTTATTCACAGTCGTCCTTTAGGCGACGCTACGCCCACAGACTCGACCATGCATTCAGATTTAATCTAACAAGGCGTGGCTTCCATTCTCTATCATAGAGACCCTGACATCTATCTCTTCTGATTAATGTCGTTACGTGTTTCAGATCATAATGAGGGAATATATGATTTTGCTTTGGATCCAATTGGCTTTAAGACTGATTACAAGCATGGATTATATTATACCAGCATCTATATACTCAAGGTAGAGCCAAACCAGCTGCAGTAGCGCGATCCCTGAGGAGATGGAGAGGGAGATGATGGAGGGAGATAAACAGAGGGCAGAGAACGAGAGAAGAGAGGGGAAAGAAATCAATGGCGTCACTTTCCATGTTAATTGCATCTCGCTTTCTGCTGAGGACAGCAGGGGAGGGAACTGGAAGGGCCCGGGCTGGAATCTCTCACTCCTATATGCTCTTACAGCTCTTTATTAAAAATCCCTCTTTTATTCCTCTCCTTTCTGGATGTCCTTCATTTGCAGGGTCGTGATTGCTGGGAAGGCGGATGTGAAGCAGTCATTAACCAAACTTTATGCTGACAGCAGAAGCTCCCATTTTAAAATACAAAAAGGCAGGAAATCTAAGAGAGGAACTACTTGTATTAAGACACATTAGCGTACAAGGATTAAATTGCTATCTTGTTAGAAATGATTCAAAGTGCATTCCTTCATATTTAACCAAATAATTACTATATAAAAACACTGGTAATAATCAGTGTAGAAGTATTCAGGTTCTTTTATTAAGCAAACTGTACTCACAGTATGACCGTCGTTGAGGAAGTAGTCAGATTATTTATTTATGTAAAAGAAGCATGTTGAAATATTGGAATGCTGTATTATATCTTTAACACCTGCACTGGCCGTGTCACTGAAGTAAAAGTAAACATGTATAATCAGCATCGCTGCTATTGCATTAATATTTAGCTCTTTATTAACTATCTAGTTTAGTTAGTAACTTGCAACTTAAATCACGTGTTTTATCATAATGGATCCAGAGAAATCAGAAATGTGTATCCGTTAAACATCATATAAAGAATAATGAAACGTGAAACTAGGCTGTGTAACAAACAAAACTTTGTCTCCTCAGTGAGACCGCTGTTGCTTTGATCTGGGACGACGCTTCGTCCTTCATCCGAACAGTACCGTAGCTGTAAAAGCAGTAGACGTATGAAGTAGCGTGAAATGGACGTACTGCATGACATCATGTGATGCTCTTTGTATATTTTGTCTGCACAATACTTATCCTAGCTGTCATATAAAAATATGAAATACTCAAGTGAATTACTGCAAAATCTTTATTCCTACACAAGTAATAACTGCAGGATATTCAAGCCTCAGACTTATTCTCATTCCAAAAATGCAATTAATTAAATGCCAACAATGTAATCCTGGAGTCATTAGATTTATTAGATTATTATAATACATTTTTTGTTAGACATAAATTAATACAATCATACTACAATGTAATAAAAGACAAGGACTACATTATCGTTTGCAATGATTTGCGATTAATGTACCAGCAGACAGGGCCTAATCAATTAAAACAGGCAATTAAAAAATGGCATTTACACAGGGACGTAATTATATATATATGGGGGAGAGAGAGACACACACAGAGAGAGAGAGAGAGAATATATGCCAGCAGATAATGAAGAGATTCAATCACATCTGATTGCACAAGTTCAACCAACAACATTTTTAGGACTCTACAGCGCTTGTCCCCCTTCAGGATTCAGGTCTTATATTCAAGCTTCTAAGTGCAGATCCATCTCTGCGATGCCGTCTGAATGACGTTGCATAAAAGGGTCAGAGGAGAACAGAGCTGGGAATCTAATCAAAGGAGAATACCATTACAGTAAATGAGAGATGGCAAGCACACAAACGTGGCAGGCAAACTCAAGTGGCTACTGCACTCTCCAACTGTGTTCTTGAAGGAGAAAGAAGAGGCACTTTCTCCTTCCCATCATCTTTTATGGTCGCACTTTTACTGCTGCTCTAGAATAAGACGTGGACTGCCAGAGGGGAAATGAAGTACCAGCTCTGCCACGACACACGCACACACACACACACACACACGCACGCACACACACACACACACACACACGTGATGACACCTCTCTACAACCTTGCAAAGTATGATTCTTTGAGTGAAAACAGCGTACGCCGGTTGTCTAGCAACCGGCTGCTACAAAATGCATAGCATGTATCTGCATCATGATAATCTCAGTGCCAGGAGTTGACCCAGTGATTTACATCTTCCATATTCGTCTTCGAGCAGTCATGTGAGAGGCACGGCGTACCGACTAATGTGGTCACCAGTGGATTTTACCCCTGCTTTAGAGGAACTATGTTTGACAGTTGGCTGTTGTGATTTACAGGAGTATAGAGCTCTGCATTCCTGTTGCCACCTCTCATCGAGATTTGGCCACCTGCTCAAAAGCACCACCAGCTAACTGGATGGAAACCTGCGGTCTAGGTGTAGTCGTGTGCTCAGGTGTGAGCATGTTAGAAAGCAGTTATTCTTTCAGCAGCCATGTTTACTACAACCCTGAGTATCTTCATCAGGATCAAATCTGACAGGAATTAGGAGGGTATAGGGAAGGCATTAGGGATTACATCACCCGGAAAGGGAGCATGGTAACTCTCTAAGGGCATTGGACACAGCCTTCAGGTCCTGCAAGGAACCTTGTGACAATAACCACTGGGATCCAGGATGCCACTGGTGTCCAGATTTGCATATACACCTTGGTGATGTCATTAACAGGGAGAGCACAGACAACAAAACAGATGTTACATTTTTCCAAAAGCAGCAGGAGACTTGGAGCTGCAGAGACAGCGAGTGAAAGAAAGATGGACTGCAGGGAGGACAATAAGAAACAAGAGAGCAGGGAAAGAGAGAGAAAAGAGACGGAGCGTAGAGGAGGGATGGAGAAATGGGGAGGAGGGACTGTGCTTACCCCGGCGTGCCTGTTTTATCTTTGGGCTCAGCATGGTTACCGTTGCTTTGCTGCTCCCTCTCACAGAGACATGACTGCATCCCTCTGTTCACACACTGTTCCTCACACAGTCACACGCGCACTCTCACTGCTGCCTCGCCCTGCTACTCCTCATCCTCCTCGAGCATCTCTTACCTCGGCTTAGTGTCTTGCACTCGGACCATGTGATTTCACACACACACATGCATACACACACTTACGAGCACTTAACCCCACACTCTCATCTTCCTCCCCTCCGTCATTCAGTCTCACTCCCCCTTTCCGTCCCACTGGCCTGTGTAGGGTTGTTCTCACATGCCGGGAGCCCTGCCCACTCTCTCTCTCTCTCTCTCCACTCTCTCTCTCTCTCCCTTTCTCATTTGCTATCTGTCTCTTTACCTTCTGCTGCACACTCCCAGTATCATCTCTCACTGTCTATAAATATGTCTGGCTGTGTGTCCAGTTTTGTCACCAATTTCTTTACTCCATCGCTCCACAGTCTGCACGACCCCTCAATCTGTGAGCTCGTGGAGTTTTGATAATCACTATCTGTACGTGCAAGTCAGACCTCAAAGACTTCATTCAACTGCCACAATTCTCACCGCTACATGTTTAGAGGAGATGACATTACATCGTCTGAACCATCGCGGATGTAATCGATGGCAAAACTATTTTAGGCTCCAAGTGTACCACATTCAAGTTAAGGTTCCTGACTGTTGAGGATTCATAGTCTGAGAGGAAGCGCCACACTACTCAGCTCCTCAGCGATCTCGAGGTTGAAAGCCACAACACTCAAGGGTGTGATGTTCCTGTTCCTTTTCTATGTGAGGGTTGTAGTGGATGCGATAAAGTGGATAAATACTGCAGTTCAAGTGGCCTGATGGGACTAAAATGCAGCGAAGAGACGACACTAGAGAGGCCGAGCTTTCCCAGGAGAAAATACAACCTCAGCGCACACAAGATGATCAACCGGTGACATATGATTGACATTTTATAAAGGTTTCATCGAGTAGTTGCTTCACATGAGTTGCATTTTTAGTAAAATGATTTTCACCCTGAACCAAACATTTTCATGAGGAGTTCATACAATAAACTTCCAGCTGACTTCTCTCGCTTGACTTCGTAGTAAAATAAATGTAAAAAAAGGAGCCTTACCTGCCAAATCCTTTGTTGGATCACCGGTCAGAAGAGTCCTTGAGGGCCTCATGGCAGTGAACCCGTCTGCACACTGTCTCCTTCTCTCTTGGAACCATTTCTAGAATCACAACACACACACAAGCACACGCAGGCACTTTCACAGCCGGCACAAGGGCAGTATTGAAATCTCATTCCTACACTTAATTGATAATCGCAGAGAAACAAATCCAATTACGTTCATATAGCCAGTGAGTGAATGGACTACTATAAGTCATAGATAACACACCAATGATGTGCGCCTGAGGAATGCTGATGTGACCAGCCTATGATAGAAGGAAGGAAAGAAAGTCATGCAAGAATCACTTGCTGTTATTTAGGATGGACAGACCAGACCCTCTGTTTCGTGGGAAGACGTCCTACAGTCCTCGGCAGCCGCTGTGATAGGTCTTGCTATAAAAAAAGTAACTCAGTTGCGCACTCCTCTGCTGCTGTCGTCTCTCACTCAGGAAGTGAGCTGGGCTGATAGAGAAGTGAAAACTGCTGATTTATGTCTAAAAACCTTATAAGAGTTTCTCCTTCCGATGTTATTACTGTACATTTCCGTCCCTCCCTCACAACACAAAGAAATCCAACGATGGGAGAAAAGATTAGAATCCTTCAGACAACCATTGAGATGACTTGGAATAAAGATGATTATAAAATACAAGACTTCTGCATCTTTTCTTTATCAAACACACTTTATTTTCCTACAGAATAAAAAAAAAAACATCTTGGCACAGAGATGAGGTCCTTGCATCCTACATGTCACACCACAGAACAAATACACCAGTACAGGTCAAATATATTAGAATATAAACAAGTGGCTGATCCATAGAAATAAAATTAAAGCAGTCAGTTTCACATGCTTACATGCACTCATCTTATCATGTCCATATGCACAACAGGCGTAGCAGGAGACACTAAATTATACAACATGACATGGCTGCTCGCACAGCCCAGACACACCGGCCTCTGAGGGGTGTGGGGAACATCATCTACAATCTAGAAATATGGTCCCGGGGGACACATAGGAAATGAGTGTGTGTAATTGATGGCATGAGAAGTGCATGTTCCCATTAGTTTCATGCCACAAGTGACCGGGAGCAGGTCAGAGCAGCAATGCTGCGCCTGCTTTCAACCAGGATCGCCGGCTAATCACAAGACTTCTAATGTTGAGGCGTCTGAACAACGATGATCTATGTCACACTTTTATTCAAAATAACAATATCAACAAGGACAAGAAAATGCTGATGTGAAATATAAAAAACAGCCGTGAGCGTGTGAGCATGCATATTATGACATTTGTTCCCTGCTAAAACATAGTTTGGTTTAAACTAGGTGGAAGTCTTAAATCTTATCTAATTTAACAGCAGACTAATCTACTCTATAGTAGAGCTGATACGGAATCAATTTTAAAAATAGCAACTGTCTCCATTGCTTTACAGCCGTAAATCAATTCTGCAGTGCAAAATATTTAGTGAACCTGCATAAATGACCTGTGATCATCTTCAGGGAATCTAAAATCTGTTCCAATTGGCCTATTTTGGTACCGAACAGAGAATAAGCACCAATGAGTAGATGCACCAGCAGTCACTGTGCATTTATTGATATAATAATGTGTTAATAAAATACCTATTTTACACGTTTGCATCTTTACCAATGTTACAAGACAGTTATTAACGGAATACTATGGATTGGTGGATTTTCATGAGGCTTAAGAGGTAACATACATCAGTTTTCTCCCTTCTTATTGGGGTGTTTCTTTGTCTGTGAAAGGTGTTGATTGCACCTGTTGTTGTATCTGGAAATCAAATGAAAAGAGTTTGAGCTGTCTGAGCTCCAGGATATCGAGCACGAGTCCCCAGTTAAACATTGCAGTTGTGTTCAGAACATTGTGTGTACTTAATATTCTGACTGCTGTCAAATTTGAGGCAGGTTTAAAGAGGTCAAATGCTTCAATACCTCCCAACGCCACTCTTCAGCCCGCTGTGTGTATAAATATAATGTTCTCAGATGTACCCAAATCTTGTATTTAAGTACGACATTTGTCCTATGAGAATAATTTAATCTAAAGTGGATATTACCACACATATTGAGTGCACACCATTGATACTGTAAATAGTGCATTAATGTAAGTGAGTGAGTGATAGCACAGTGAATGACCACAAACAGATTTAAATGTCTATTGCAGTTTTGTCCTCTCCTGTTTGTCCTCTGCCCACCCGCCTCCGTCCCTCAAGCAGAAACGACAGCACGGTAACCCAGCGCTGCTCCAGTGACCTCTGTCGCACACTGTTTTCAATGTGTTTGAAGTAAGTGGTCAGTCCCATGGCAATGGCATCAAACTGCTCGCTCAGTAGCCACACCTCCCAGAAGAGTGTGATTGCATTCATAGCCATCATGACCGTGATCCAGAACTCCTCCCCCAACAGTGAGAGCCACGATGACAAGCCGGGACTGCCGGCAGACATCTTGTTGTACAGGTAACTTGTTGATGTGGCGAAAAAAAGAACGTGGGCAATCACCATGGAGAAGATGAAGAAGAGGAAGAGGCGGTGGTTACCCCGGCCGATGCACTGGTTGAGGAAAAGGCAGTGGTGGTCATAGTCCTGAATGCACACGTCACAGAGCTTGCAGTGTTTAGTGTAGTCCGGCAGAAACAACTGTGAGCAAAGGGAAGGAGAGCAACATATTAGTAGGAGTACAGCATCATAGAAATTAAAGATACATCACTTTATATAGGTGATCTGCAGACTTTAGGAGAGCCATGTGTGGAGCATTTTAAAGGCAGTGCCAGGTGAGTGATAAGACCACGAGGAGGTCATTACAAAAGCAAGACGTCAGACGTCCTGAAACACGTACGACAGCACAACAATGTGAAGTTCATGGAAGTACAACCCAACAAAGACGAGCCACTGCCCTTCTGACATACATCTTACCTCACAGTATGGACAGAATCTTTGGGGGCTCTCGTTGTTCTCCACCAGGTCAGCGATGCAGGAGAAGCGAGGATCTGCATCTGCCCTCTCCAGCGTCCCGGGGTCCTGGGTCAGAACCTTACAGAACAAACCGAGGACCAGGGAGAAGTGGACCATGGACACTTGGACCAGGGTACTGGCTGGCCACACACATTCACAAGGTTAAGGACGAACCTCGTCACAACCTTTGATTACATTAACCGTGCTGATGAGCATATTATATATAATATTTTCGTTTAGCAAGAGATTGTGGTTGATGAAGTGCTGATGAAAAATTCATGGCATTATTATGTCTATTCAGTCCTTATGGTCACTGATTACATTTGGAAAACAAGGCTTGATTGTGGCACAGCTAGAAAAGCTGCGATGTAGCACTTGTTAGGCACCTTGTCACGGACCAATGTGCTTGATTAGTGCTTGATTACTGGAAACAAATTTCAAAGCAATCAGCCTTTAGTTGAGAGACCAGCCAGGGTTGGACCAGCTGACTGGAAGAAACAGGTCATTCATAAACATACATGGATAAAAGTCTTAATGTAGGCTGTTTTTGTAAAGGATATTAAGCGTTATCTTTCCATAGAAACAAAGCAGCGAATGGAGCAAGCCGGCGATGAGGGTTCCCAGGTAGATCGGGTTCGGTAACCTGAAAGGAAGACAGCTGCTTTCTGAACAAAAAGATAAAAAAAAACAGTAAAATTTGTTCAGTAACCACTAAGTATTTCAAACAATATTAGTCAAACCTTTGGTACGTGGTCATGCGGTAGTACTGCGTGAAGATGCTTCTGGCCAGCCAGGGGAAGAGCAAGCCACAGATTAGACCACCGTAGCCTCCCATCATGGCTGCTATCAGCAGAATAGCAGCTCCGCTCAGGCTGGGAAAGAACAGCGTCCAATAGTACAAAGCTGGTGATAAAAAACATGAAAAGACACACAATTTATGGTGTGTAGTGCAACATCATCCTCCTTATTACCAATGTGAAGTGAAGGATCATAACAGAGTTATATTTACCATGGGACTCTCTGGGTTTATGGTGTCTAGGCTCATTAAGGTACTGTCTCAGTAGTTTGGTGAGTTGCTGATGTCTACAAAAATGAACAGTATAACAAATTATTAATGGGCACCAGCATCCCAACAGTAATCAGGAAGAGCAAACACACTGGATATTCTAAAGGCAGTAATGCCATGTATTCAATGCAGTGGCCTGCTAGTCCGTGTTTTTCAATAGATTTCTGGAGATGGTATTCACCGAAATGTTTTCCCCTGCTTGCAGAGGTCCAGTGGTGTGAGGCCGCTGTAGTTCCTGGCATGGAGCATCCTGCACCCTGCTTTCTGCAGCAGTGTCCAGCACACCTCAATTACGCCTCTCTCTGCTGCAAAGTGAAGCGCTGTTGCCCCCTGCTGGTCGATAGCATCCACAGCACATCTCTAAAACACAAAGAGCTGCAGAGTTACCTTCGGTCTTAGCTTCTGGGATACCTCAGGATATGGGTTCAGATTATTTTAGAGTCCAATCCTCTAACTGTATCAATAAGATATCTGATATATCTAACAACTCACGTAAAGCCATCAGCAAATTAAGGAAGTAAATCACATTTAGTCATGGGCAGATGTTTTTATCAAAGTGAGGAACAAAACTCAAGTTTCACTGCAGTAGGAGAACCGGGAACAAGCGCCCAGTGCTAAATCTAGTCAATAAGACGAAGTGTAAGGAGATCAGAAAAAGAAGTGCACAGTAATCAGAGTTAGGAGTATCAGTGTTGGAGGAAGGTGCTTTCAGAAGAGATGATACTTCAAGAGATTCCTGAGAGGGACACTGCTCTGATAGCATTTAGTAGCTCTTTCCAGCATTTGGAACAACAAATGATAACAGAGCCGGACTGAGATCTGTTACAGACAGCAATGTCACACAGCTTTCAATGGGACAAAATAAATTGGCTGTACAGAGGGATCAAACTGGAAGATGGATTTCCAGTAGACGGCTGCTGACCTAGAAGTCTTTCTGTAGGCAAGTTGCTTGCTCTGCTGCTGATCGGGAATATGAGGATGTACTTGCCAACAGCCTGGTAGTCATTCCAGTTTTCAGCTATTTGGTGCTGGGTGGCGAACAGGAAGTGAACACTTGATCTGTTACATCCGGTGTGTGGTGACTGACTGAGAGCGGCTGTCTGTGGCTTAAAGAGACGACGACACTGGCATATTCTGTAAATGTGTGGGATTGTGGGGGAAAATGACAGCTGACAGTCAGAGCACACTATATCTAGCTGTGTGTTAATTCTCAGTGGGTGTACTACCCTTTCATTGGGAAATCATACTGATGTATGACTGGACCATGACATTGAGCGAATGCAATCTGTATCATACCTGGTCTCTAAGCAGGTATCGGACCACCTCCGTGTTGCCAGTGGCTGCAGCCAGGTGAAGGGGCGTCACCTGGTACCTGTCTGTGTCTGTGAATTGGAACATCCCAGTCTCCCACAGATAATGCACTGCAACACTGGGAAAGATATTGCCTAGTTAGGGTTTGCATTGTCTATTTTGTTGCGACTGTGTAATGACACTGAAGACAAATGCAATGTGTGATTTGATGTTTCCTCCACTCACATGTTACCTCCAGTGACAGCATGATGCAGTGAGGTTTTACCCTGCCAGTCTATGTAGCGCAAATCTGCTCCATACTGCATCATTTGGTGAATGATGTAGATGTTGCCTTGCCTGTCGGGGGTCAAAGCTTGTTACTGCATCAGATCAAGGACAGCAGAAAAATGTTAAGGTGGTGGCAACTACTAACCTGCAGGCAAAATGAAAGGCTGTCTGTCCTGCATCACATGCTGTGTTAGGGTCAGCAGCATTACTTAGGAAAAGGTCGACCAGGGCGCGGTTACCATGGAGAGCAGCGTAGTGGAGTGGAGTGAAACCACCCCAGCCTGGATGAAGACAAACAGTCAGTTTGGAGGATGCTGATCTTCAAGACTAGCAACGTAAACCTGACACACACACATGGTCTGTGACTCTGTTGATCATTCTGGGTTTGGGTTGCCTCTGGCACAAGTCACACAGGACAACAGGATCCGTTCATCTAGATCCATGCCAGACCAGGTTCAGGTGTCCCCTTTGTAATTTGAATTTAACTCTCAAGTGTCTACTCTCAAGTCCCAAGTCAAGTCTCATGTCAGGTCACAAGTCTGAAAATGTGGGCATCGAGTACTAAACTAGTACAAATGCATTGTTTACAATGTTACGCCCTTTCAAACAGTCAACACAGATATACTTATCTATATATGTAAGATGTGCTTATTTATTTATCTAATTTTATTTTTTTTTACAATTTTGCTCTTTTGATTGGTGTTGATTAGCTAAAACCTTTTTCTGGCATTACTTTTTAAACATTTTTGGGGTTGGGGAGAGTATCATCTCTTTCAAATCATAAGGTTTAACTCTAAGTGAATTCATGAGTCGTGTGATCCCAGTCCACACCTCTGTCTCTACTTATAGCACACAGTTTCATTTCCACATAAATCAGTTCATAATTCTGGGAATGGTTTGGTTATGGTTTATTACAGACGAATGACACAGGTGCTAAATGTTTGTTCCTTCCAGAGCACAATCTTTTCTTGCACATTTATAATGACCGACCAGATCCTAACTGACAATTGGACGCTTATAACGATGTTGATGCTGACGGTACCAGAGGAGGACGTGACTGTGGCCTGTAGTTTCACACAGATACTACAAATACATCCAGTACAAAGATGAGACCAGTGGGAGATTTGGAGATTATGGTCCACCATATTCATTATTCTTACCTTTTTGCGTGAGGACCGATCGATCATTCTGAATGAAGAATATACACTGTTCAGTATTTCCTCTCTGTATACAGTCAAAAATGTCTTCGCCGTCGTCGAGGGAGCATGCAAGCATCGGATGCATTATCATCTGCGCACAGAGGCGACCTGCCTGCTCTTATCTCCACCGGCAGCAGAAAACAGCAACGGAAAGAAAATCAGCTTGTCAGACGATCCGCTGCTTCATCGTATTGTGAGATGACTTGACAGATCATCTTTCTGTGCAAATTTACGGGACCCGAACATTGTGATTGAGACAGACCACGCCCTGGACACTCGATTGGTTTACAGCCGCGCACATGACCAGAGATGTCATGTACGTCCACACCGCACGTTGTCTCATCTCCAATGTCTGAGGGGTTATTTAACTAAACAGCCGCAAGGGGGTGTGGGTATAGTGTAGTCAGCAGCTCCAAAGGGTGGAAGATCTAAATAAAGTTGAGAGAAAACGCCAGATAAACACAGCGCATCTTTCACAAACATTTACCATCTCAATTTGATCACTATGAAATACAGGAATCAGAGGAACATATGAAGTATCAATGCTAAAATACAGTCCCCACGTTGTTTTGCCATGCGTGTGTACACTAGACATTACGGTAAGATAGCACGAGAACTGATTTCAAAATAAAAGACGTTTCAATGACCGGTATTTCATATACAATCACGGTCAGTAATATTGATTTCACTAATTAAACAATCACAATAAAATGTCATATGAACTATGTTCCCCTAGATTTTAGTTGAGAACTAGAGTAAACCTCCTGTTGCCACAAAATGATGTCATAGCAGATTGATAGAATGTCACAATCTGGTGCTTAATTTAAAAATTCTATAACGTCTTATATGCTATTAATTATATGAGCCGTTCTCTCAGAATTCAAATTAGAATTAATTGGAGAGGTCCCTTACTGTGAAATTCAACATCAGAATGCCCTGTCATATCTCTATAAGAGTGATTCATTCATTCATAACTGACTGACCTGGAAATAACTTTTATTTTGAAATCAATCTTCTCATCCTCTTACCGTAATGTCCAGTTTATACAGGTACTGTAAAATAACGTGTCTGTTTTTGGAGGCTGGTTTGACCGCAGTGTTATTAGCTGGAGCTACGCTGAGCGCACACGCAGAGGCAGTGGAATGACTTGATAATGGGAGACCCCACTGTCACTTCTGTAGGTGGTGCTGATGACTGGCACAGGACATTGAGTGACGTCAAATTGTGTCGTTTTCGGCTTCAAAATCAATGTACACATGTTGACTTTTCATAGCAGGTAAAGTACAATTAATAATGACGCAGATTAATTATTAGCAATACAAGGGCAGGAAAACCACATGTGGTATGAATACTTCTTAATAATCTTTACTGGAAAGGAACCATAGAGGGCATCTTTAAGGCCGTTTGTCGATTTTTCTCATTATTTTACCACCATATGATATGACATGCCGGAGTTATCAACCCCCACCAGATGGCACTGTTTAGCTGCTCTGTTTACCTCCGCTGGGAAGGTCGTGTTTTCACACGCGTGTGAGAGGTTTGTCTGAGTTTGAACTGGATTACACAAAAACTAAACTGGATTGAAGGTTGTAGCATAGGTAAAGGAATAACCCAGTTAAGATCTTTTTTTGTCGGTTGTTAAGTGCCTTCATAATTGTCATCTATACAGTATATTAAAATGTAACTACACTAAACTTTCCACCTCAACATATATTGAAGCATTTAATCCATCATCCATGATTAAAAACATAGCGAACCTATTACAGGCAATTTCATTTGGTTTTTTTTAAACAAGAGCATTGCTAGCAGATAAAAAGTGTTTTTATCTTGTGCTGTTTGTTACATCCAAATTGTTGATTATTAATAGTGCACATCAGCTGCTTTTTAAGTCATCAGCAGACAAGCAGAATGTTTCACCGATTGGTCAACGTCTTTAAATCAGTCAGACTTCTGATTAGGAAGCTGTGCTTGGTGATTCAGGCGTTATTTTGTGGTTCATCTCATACCAGCCTGAAATGACATGTCTATTAAAAGCCAAGTGACACTCCATTCAGCTGTGGTGGGAGGGCCCCATCCAACCAGCTAAACAACAGTTTTTCACTTCTGCTTCTGTAAGGAAGTAAGAAGGCACATGACCTGGACCAGCTGATGCGAGTTACTGTGCTTGTTCAAAGTTCAGTGGTGCAGATTAGTGAGGGGCGAGCAGTCTTACAGAAGGTTTTGCACAGTACTGTAGATGCTTGCAATGTCTTAGCAGGTCTCTGCGTGTCTTTCCCCCCTGACATGGGAACAAGGACGGAGTCACGCAGTGGGAATAACACCACACAGCTTACAGTGTCCTTAGAGTCTGGAGACTCCCAGATGGATCTCACACAAACCGAGGTAAGAACTCCAGAGCTGAGTGTTTGCATGGATGATATTCCTTTTGAAAAGTGAATTGCAGGAGATATTTTACATTCGTTTGATCATGTCTTTATCGTTACATACTCAGCATGTGTCATTGGAAAACTCAAGAGGTATTGTTTTTCAATTTCACAAGGAAGGAGCAGATTTGAATGCCTATGCACTTTTGGTTTCACACACCCACATGAGGAAACAAGGTTCTCACAAAGAATCAAAGATTGTATTTGTTTCTAAAGAATGTGAGCTGCCTCTCCCTTCACCTACCATAATAATTCTATTAGCTTTGGTTTATCTGTTGAAACAGTCTGTCTCCTCCAGTTTCCCTGCTTTGTACATCGTGTGCGTCTACAAACAAAAAGTGCCCAAAATAACATTGCTGATGAAGAAAACTGCTGTGATGAAGCCCCAGTCTGCCAAACATGAGACAGCAGGACACTCTTACTCTGGGTCCTCACTTCAACATACAAACTTTATCAGTGTTTGTGACATAAACATGATTGGAGTTATATCTGTCATGTAGCTAATTCTGTAAGACAAGTTCACATCTGCATATGGACTTTATATACAGAGTCAGTGACTATATATTCCCAAACTGCTACACAATCACTGAGCCCACAGGATGTGTGAAAAGTGAAAAACTTCAGGGTTTGAATTTTTTAAAGATGAATTTTACGGACATGTGCTTCCAATTTGTGTAATTGAGCATCGGTAATATCACACTCATCCCCCTCACAGAGGTTGACGACCAGATAATGTGAGTGGCACATGACTTTCCGTGGTTTGTTCTTCTGTCTGCTGAGTTCTAAGAACAGAATGTGTGTGGGGGGGGGGTAGGGGAGGAAGGTTTGGTGCAAATCTATCTTAAAGAAGTGGGACAGATCAAAGAAATGTGATTCAGATTTTAATGGAGTGCTACACGTATGGAACAGGCTTCGGATTTCTCACGTTTGCTTCTTTTTTCCCCCCCTCCAGGACCAGACTGTGAAAGGGGAACGGATCAATAAAGAAACTGGAGAGCTGAGTGCTTCAGGAGAGTTATCGGCCTCTGTGGAGTTAAAGGCAGAGAAAGTGGCGGGCTCTTGTAGGGACCCTCAACCCCCACAAGTGCTCAGAGAACGGCTGCAGGAGCTGGTAATTCACAAAGGCTCAGAGCAGAGAAGTGACCCTGTTTCTGTAGAGCAGAGAGGAGAGCAGCTGGTCAAGGTCCTGCCTCTCTACATACAGGTATGGACCCTTCGGCTCAGCAAGTTTGGGGTTATATTTTGCTGTTAAAAGTTTGATTGTCAATTCTGCATAATGTTAGAATCAATGGATTATAGCAAGAGAATTTCAGGTAGAGACACAGTTCCTGTAACGACTGAACCACGGGAGAGACAGGACTCGAATGCACGATTCAAACACAGGGATAAGTCAGTAACAGTCTTTACTTGATAAAGCAGGTTTCAATACACAGGTATCAGTACAACAAGGCAAACAAATCTGACATGGAGCAGGCAAAGTAAAAAAAGATACGTACCGATCCAAAGGAAGCTCACTAGAAACACACAGGGAGACGCTGGATCGCTTGACACAAGGACAAAGTCTAACTGGCACAGCAGGAAGGGAGAACATAGACTTAATACAACACAGGTGATTGTAAACGAGGAACAGGTGAAACTAATCAGGGTGGTGTGGAGTAATCACACAGGTGGGAAATACACAGGGCAGGAAGTGAAGTATCTGAAACGAGAGGAGAGGCGAGTACCAAAATAAAACAGGAAATGCAAAACAAACTACAAACATGACGGACGGCATTAACGTAGAGAATTGAGAATGGAGCTTGTGACCTGCTGGGATGTGAAATAGCACTGGACAGGTTCCAGATGAATGTGATCAGGGCACTCCTGAAAAGGTGTTTCAGTCAGTCAGGTGTTTAATCAGCTTTAATCGGTGCTGTCGCTGTCCCTTTAAAGAATGTGTTCCTGGTCTCTACCTGAGATTTGACCAGAACTTGGGGCTTTACTGAAGCACAGCAAACTCAGTGAAATGCGATATCCTCTTATGGAACTGAAAGGAGAACATAGTACCCACTGGCGTCTATTATTTATAATGTTGTGCATTAGCCAAAGCAATTGAGATCCAACTATAATGTGGCCACATTGTTTTACTGCATCTTGTAATGCACAAACTTTCAGAGCAAGTCTTTCAGAAATGAGAACTTACAGTAGGTAGCAAATGTCCTTTTGTGCCAGTAGTTTTTGTTTTCATCAAATCCTAATTTCATGTCACACTGATATTTCAATTTCAGTTTCATATGAACGCTTCAGTAGACATGCAAATCATGTGTCATTGGGTTTTTGGGGTGTTCCTGCTTCCCAGTCTTGACGGACTCTCTGCTCTCTGATGGCAGGTCTGTGAGGAAGGCTGCAGACTTGAAGGGTTGGACCTGAAGGGACTTGCAGCTCTCACAGCTGACACTGTCATCTCTAACATCCACAACAGACTCTCAGAAAGGCCCGCAGGTACTAGCAACAACACACATCGGCGCCTGTGGTCCAGCTCTTGCTTCCGTTCCAGGATAAGGGACTTTCTCGGTTGACTTCTCCTTTTTTGTATTGGCTGAGGTTCTTTTCCCACAATTTGGTAGATTCAACATATTGACAATGTCCCTCATGTTCTTGCTAGTAGAAAGCTGAAGCAACATGCATACACCACATGCTTAGTTGCTTTTTTTTGTTTGTCACCGCTCTGTAGATTGATATTGCACTGACATTGTATAGAAGCTATGAAATAGTAATTAACATTTCAACAACAGAAAAGTGTCCCTTTCTTTGTCAGCTCAAGACATAGCAGGTCTTCTTATATAAACTATGAGAAAGCTTAGCCGCCAAAATTCTTTCCATCATGTTTTCCAATTGGACACAAGTTTTAATTTTGATTATAAGGATTTCTGTGACAGGAAAGAACAAGCTACTGTTGCATTCATATAACCTTTGTCTAGGTTGTTTCTGCAGGCTTTAGCAAATGTAGAAATCTGTTGTGTTTTTTCAGAGGATGCTCGTGATGAGGTGGTGCGATTCTTCCAGAGGCAGGATGAGGAGGTGAACTATGAGGCGGGGGAGCTTCCAGGATGGCTCCTCTTAAAGTCTCTGGTGCTGCTGACAGCTGACAGCTCAGTGAGTGACGCTTCAGTTGGGCTTCTATGTGTTTATTTGACAAGTGTTGTCATTCAGGAAACAACAACATGCCAGAAAATGCAAACACTTTCCCCAAAAAACGCCTACCAGAGTACTAACAACAATAAATGAGAGACATAGACTGAATGAGATTATCGATTGAGCTTTCGTGGTTTCAATCAGACAAATTAAAAATAGCGATTTTTATTCAGTCTAGTTGAGCTTTCATCACTACTACTTATATAAATTGTCACACTTAGTCTGCAAATTTGACTTGATATTGTTTGTGATTGTAGGATATACTGTCGTCCATAAGCCCTGGACTTCCTGCTGCTCTCGTGAAGTGTTTGTACCTCCTAGTGTGCATTCCAGCTAAAGAGAACTTGACCGTAGAAGAGACCTTTCAGGAGCTGCTAACACAGGTACTTGAAGCATTGGACTTATTTGCTGATATTTCTTTGTTTTCTTTTTCTCTGATGGCGCACACTCTACGATACATCTGTCTCTTCTCTGCCACACCTCTCATGTCTCATTGGGACTCACTGACCCTTCCGTCTGCTTTTGTAGGTTCTCCTCCAGCTCTGCAGGCAGCCAGTCAATGTTGAGAGGCTGGTAGCGACTCGGGAGCTGCAGTGCCTGATCATTGGCCTCACGTCACTATGGGACCAGACCAGTGTCTCATGGAGGCATCAGGCCTCTCGAGTCCTCAAGGTGGTCTCTGCTGTAGCGACAAGCAACACTGTTCCCAGCTTGCTAGGTGAGGTGACTCTATTTGAATAAGTAACATTTCTGTTAAAATTAAAGTCATTTAATGTTTCTGCTCTCGATTGCATCGAGAGAAAACAAACATGTAAAAATATGAAAATATCAGACAACGTGCCTGACCAAAAGGGAATAATTTGATTTTATTGTGGAACGGTTTTTGTGCTGGCAGATGTTTCTGTTCCAGAAATGAGTTGATGAAACACATGACTTCCCCTCTCAGACGAGAGACTTTCTGTATCTTTCACATGACGCCTCAATCAGCGTAGATAATTCACTCAAATGTTCCTGTAAACAAACATTTATTCTGATTTGATTTGAACACTCGTGCTTGGTACCTTGTTACCATGATTCCAAGTATCTGTTTACAAGCTTAACAAGCCTTCGAGGAATATAGATGTTTTCTGAGACATTGGTCCAGAGCCTTTAATTGGGATGAGACTGTGGATGCCAGAGCACATGATTCATATTGTTTCTAATACAATTCAGTGACCCTGCAATCCTGTACGGAATCATCTGTATTTGCTATGTTTCTACAGGCTTTATTAAGGATTATCAATGACTATTACAATTATCAACCTCCTCCTCTTCAGGCAAGAACTGTGTACGTATCTGCATCCAGAACCTGTTGCACATCGGCGCTGAAGTCTCCGGACCGCTTCTAGCTGAGGTGGCTGTGGCCGTGTTCAGCTTCATCAGAGACACGTATCCCCTCAATCCAGACCTCTTCACCGAGTTCGACACCAACAACGGTTACAAGGCGCTTGAGAACATTCTCAAACGGTGAGATAAAACATTTGGAACAGATCATTCACAAAAATCTATTACGATTGTATGCAGCAAATGCGAATTATAAGAAATGAATTAGAATTTCATGGTGTGGAAATACAGCCGCAACAAATTGTACAAGGATTTGTATTAATGGGATTTCTCCACTCTTGTAGATATCAGTGCAGTTTTCTTTATATCTTTGCTTTCTTTTAACTTTAACTCCACAGCTGTGAAGACGGCGTGACCGTGGATCAGTTCCAAACCGTGGAGGAGCTGCTGGCGCTCATTGCCTCGTTCACCCTGCTTGGAAAAGCAGAGCTGAAAGTGGCTCTTTGTGTCACCAACCCTCAACCTCCAGGCTTTAAATTTGACCCGCCGCTCACAAAAGGTTAGTCAAATCTCGTTCGGACTTCCATTGTTTTTTCTCTATTCAACTTGTTCTTCCATCAGCTTCTAACTCTCCAAATACTCATCCCGTAACATCTAATAACTTGCACGGCTCAGCAATTGACCAACACCCCTCCTTTGCCCTGATGTAACCCACCCAACTTACCCACCTTGACTCCCCAATGCTCCCACCTGTACCCCACTGCGGTGAACAACATCAACCAGCTTAACAGGAAGCTGAGGTGATTATGTCTGGGATGATGAAGTGGAGGCTTCCCCTCTAACTCTGTTAGGATGCCCCACATCCATTCACCACTGGCCTGCTGCAACCAGCCATCTATCATAGATGCACACACACCTCTTTCTGACGCTCATAAATACTGTCCATAATAAACACACACGTACGCGTGCTAGCGTACACACAGACACACGCACTAAGCGGCCATCTATCACATCAAGGAGTGCATCTTTCTCCAGCAGAGGGACAATTGACTGTTCTGTGCGGATCTCATTTTGTTCTGATGCACTTTTATTTAAATGAATCCTATTACTAACCAGCTGCATATTTATTCACAACAAACACAAGTGTGTTTTTGCTTCCAAATCTAAGACCTCGCCTATAAATATTTTGACAATGTGGCAAACAAACTCTATCAAGGCAGATTAAGCTATGTTTCCACGCATTCACACATGTTGCGTTGTTTGTTCACAATTTATCTATGTATGTGTAACTGGATTTGCTCACCAATTTTAGCATGTGCTTGATGTTAAAGGTTGTTTGTAACTTACTACTTTTGCGTTCAGGTTCGGCTGTAAAGAACCTGAACGCCTTCCACCTGCTCCAGGCCTCCTTGCTGCGCTCCCAGGATTCTCTGCTGTGCTGTCAAATCCTTCGAACCCTACAGACGATATGGGACCAGGACCCGGCCAACTTCTTCCTCCTGGAGTGGACTGTCCAGTCAATGGCCCAACTCGCTGCCTGTGTGCAGCTGAAACCAGCACCTGTCCAAACATTATTTTTCTCAATGCTCGAGATGGTACGGCTCCTCATGGACGCAACAAAGTCCCAATGCATCTGGTTTATTTGCTCGTTGAGGATGAACATTTTGTTTTTCTACAGGTGATATTCAAGTTAAACTACATTCCCCATGAGACCCTGCGGGTGGTGCTGGGTGTGCTGAAGCAGAGCTGGTCCGGGACGTTGGCTGCAGGGTTGACGGGGACAGAGTTTGGAGTGGCGGCTCTCAAATGTTTTCACAGGTCGGCAGTGTTAGTTTGTAATATATCTTCAGCTTGTCATGCTTTAGAATCTGTTCTCCTCTCCGGACACCTGTAATGAAAAACAGATGCTTATAGGTATATAATCTACGTACATACATTACAGGTGGGAACTGCTTTGTCTCCAGCCATTGTCTCCTCTGTGTTGGTTGTATAACATGGTCCTCTGTTTTGCAGGATGACAGTGCACAGTGGTTTGATAGCCGAGGTGCTGAGTGACTGGGGTCTGCTGGAGCTGCTCCTCGGGGAACTTCGTAGGAGAGCCAAGATCCTCAGGAAGGCTGGCGTCGTCTCCGCCCCTCAATTAAGTATGAACCAAAACATGTGCTTCAATCTCTTATGTAATCTTGATTGTTGAACTGCAGTTTACGGGCAGACTGATTGAAACACAGCCACTTTTATAATAACAAGAAAACCCCCGTCAGCGTTTGTTTCCTGTCAGAATGACGTCCATGTGAATCTATTTCCTCGTGCCTGCAAGTGTTGCTCAGCAGCCACATTTCACACGTCAAACTGTTTCTTATCTGATGTGTTCATCTGAAATTGTTTGTGGTGTTTAGGTTCACAGCAGCTGTCGTGTGTGGAGGAGACTGACAGACTGCTCACTACCTGCATGCTTCAGGTTGTATCCATCCTTACCCTGCGCTCCATCAAAAACACAGGTACACACGTCCGTTTTGTTCATGTATTACTTTTACCTTCTGCAACTATTCATTTGTATCCTTTATCATGTCGATGACATATTTGCGCTTGTGTTCCAGTTACAGTGCGAGAGCTTGGTATGGTTCCCTACATCAAGATCTTCTTGGATGAAGATCAGTATCGAGGTCCCACTCTGAGCATTTTGGAGCAGCTCGCTGAGATTAACCCGGAGGGGTTCATGAGCACCGCCATAGGAGCCCTCTGCTCCTCGACGCAACAGGAGTTCGGTTTGAAGAAGGACCTTTTACAGGTGCTCGCATCTTACAAACACCCACATGCACTCAGACAAGAGCACAAACTCACACACGCTCATGAAGCAGGCAGATATGCAGTGATCTCAGCTGAACTGTGGATGTAAGTCCCCGCTCCACATCCAATCATAACAAATTGTAACGCACTTACAACATAATAAGCCTGTGAATTTATTTCCTTAACATGTGGGACCCTGATTGCATTATAGACAAATGCAGATTGATTTGCTAAAACAGGTTTAGCCGTTAACTCTGGAGCGATTTGATTAGGCCGGCAGCATTGTGCTGTGGCACTCAGAAGATTACCACCTCTATCAGATCACTGAATGGGACGGAGATCTGATTAAGTCTAACTAAGTTACACACCTACTGTATGTGTCCGTTTTTATAGATGGCAAAAAGAAGAGCACTTACTTGCAGATATTGCACGTATCCAGTGTGTGTGAGTCTCTGCGCTTGTGCACTTGTTTGTGCATGGATGCAGGAGCCTGTGAGTGTGTGTTCTTGGTGCTAACGTGGTTAAAGCAGGTGGCAATCAGATTGGGTACGACCTGGGTTGGCAAGTGTTGAGAGCCATTGTGATTACTCCAGTTTCATTTAATCACATTTCCCTCTGCGTTGTGCCTCACACATTACCTACCTGATGGATTAGCTCTCTAAATTGAATAAAGCTAATGTGATTTTGTTGACCTCCAAAAACTATTTACCAGAAATGATTTATGATATATCTATACGCTTCATCTATTTTTCATTACATTGTTTTAATTGACTAGAGACTTTAAAAGCTGAGAGTTCTGAGCTTAGCTTGGTGTCTTACAAAATATATGGCTGAGGTTAACTAACACGTGTTACTGACAGAATTAGGATTAACTTTACCTTGATGGTGTCACATGCTCACTAATGATTTGTCTGATTTATTTCTGTGCATCAGTCTGTGCTGAAGGTGCTGGAGAGCCCTAACAGCTGGGACGCCTTCAGGCGGGCCGGTGGCTTCACCGGACTGCTGTCTCTGGTGATTGACATGGAAGGAGCTCTGGCTGACCCTCCCCGTGGAGAAGTGTGGAGGTCCCTCGGACATCAACCACTGCTGGACCTCCTCCTCCTTGCTCTCCACATCCTGGCCTCAGCTGTGCATCTTCACACAGTAAATGCGCACCATTTTCAGAGTGGTGGCTTTTATGAAAGACTGGCTGAGGCTCTACTACAGCTGGGCTGCTTCCACAATGAAGGCCCAGAGAATGAGGAGTGGGATGGCGAAGAGGGATGTTTCGATAAGCCTGCAGAGGAGAGCCAAACCCCAGGGAAAAGCTTTCATCAGTTTGTTGAGTCCGCAGAGGCCCCTGCAGGTCCCTCCTCTCCCTCCGCCAAACTGCAGCCCAATCTGCCCACCACTCTTCGGACATGCGTTAGGCTGCTTTCTTATCTTGACCAGTTTGCCACGGGGACCTACTGTCCTCGGGAGTTTAGCTTTGGGGTAGAACCGGACAATGGGCGTGACGGAGAAAAAGAGAAACAAACTGGATCAGCGGGGCATGAAGGGGTTTATTCCACATCCCCTTCTGTCCACTTGACATCGGGCCAGCAGTCCTTGGAGGACACACGTGGAAGGTTTAGAAACACGGGAGCCAGCACATCCACAGGCTCCTCAGAGCCTCAGTACAGGTGGGTGTCTGTCCATGAGAAGTCTCAGCTTCCAATACAATAAACTCACATACATGTCTAAATTGCAGGAATGAGTTGGATCCATAAAGGGGAATTTCACGAGTAATAACATGTTTTTCTCTTTTTTGTCTACATTAGATTCTCAAGCAATCATATTATTCTTCACCCAGGAGCAATTCGGGTCATGATGACTCTCCTTCCATCAGTGTTTACTCCTGAGGATCCACAGGTACCTTTGCAACCGGAACTTGCTCCGATCTCCGATGTTATTTGACACAAGATAAGGCCCCATTATTAAACAGATTTTCTTTTTACTCCACTTCATTGCAACTCTGCTCCTCTTCCTCCTTTGCAGCTTTCTTTGGAGGTCCAGTTCTCGCTGGCAAACCACATTCAGGCTGTCGTGAAATCTGAGCGAAACCGACAGATAATGTGTGAGGGGGGGCTGATCTCCACACTCCTGGCTCACTGTCGGAGCATCTTGCTGACTCCGAGCCATCCGATACATTTCCCTGTTATGCGTATCCTGGAGAAGCTCTCCTCCCAGGCCATCACGCTTTCTGACTTCAGGTCTGATATGCTCAGTCTTCGAGTTTCAGAATATTTGGACACAAAAGACGTTGCATGTGACATGTGTTTGCTGATGTTCTTCCTCAGAAAGTTCCTGTGTTTAGGAAACCCTCTTATGTGTTTGGCAAACAAAGCAGCGAAACTAAAATGTGACCAGCAGGTCAACGCAAATGGTAAATAATTGATTTATAACAAAGACTCTTTCTCTCTGTTATTTTCTATCACTGCTCTTGTGTGTAAGATATAATCTTCACGGTGTTTGATTTCCAAACACAGACAGAAACATCAGACTTTGCACATCTTGTCGCCACCAGGTCCCAGCACAGAGGAAGACACCACGACGTGCTCCTCTGTAAAGACACTGAAGCGGACCTTCAGCCTGTTGCAGTACTCCGGTTATTCAACACTTCCTGTGCACCAGATCATCAGTTTGGTGTCCATGACGTCACCGCGCAACTACAGGCCACACCGCCTCTCCTCCACCCCTGCCTTCATAGAGTTTGACATGAGGGAGAGTGGATACGGGTACGTTCTAAGGAAAATAAGTTAGATGCAAGTAATAGAGGAGAGGATGTAGCTTTATGTAAATGATATCAAGTAAGTAGTTCACAATATGACGATGTACTTTGCAGCTGCCTCTTCATGCCTTCTCTGGCCACAGTCAAAGGAGTGACAGCTGATTCCATCCCAACAGGAGGAATAGGTGGAGGTAAGAGATTCATCTAAGTGTTTAATAAATGCATAGTTGTAAATAAATCTAAATGATGTGTCTTATCATCTCCCCTCTCATTTATCAGACTGCCGGGGTTTTCCTCCAGCAGCCGGTCTCACGTTCTCCTGCTGGTTCCAGATCAATAGGTTTAGTTCGGCCTGTGATTCCCACCCAATCCGACTGCTGTCAGTTGTTCGCCACATGTCCCGGACGGAGCAGCAGTACATCTGTCTGTCCATCTCCTTCTCAGCCTATGATGGCTGTCTGGTCATCTCCACAGAGGAGGAAGCATTTACCTACCTGGGTAAGAGGGATTTGGTCAATATTTGCCCTTGAAGAAGAAACTCTGACCAGCTTTCCAGGAGTCCAAACAGTTTTTTAAAACTATTCCTTGTCAGCTGTGTTCAGAATCCGTCTGCACATCAGTTGGACTGACTGATAGTCTCCCATCGTATTTGTTTAACAGATATGTTGGAGCTAGACATGGGCACCCCAACTTCTTTGCCCACTTCACTGAGGTTACGTTGCTCCAGCATGCTGGTTCCGGGTCAGTGGCACCATCTGGCTGTGGTCATGGCCAAAGACGTGAAGAAGAGCTGTCTGGCCTCAGCCTACTTTAACGGCAAAGCAGTGGGGACCGGGAAGGTAATGAAAAGAGGGAGGTGACTTGATAATTGAACTGATTCGGGTTCCATTAATGCATTTGTGTGTAATAGACACATGCAACAAGATAATATCTCACATCTCTGTTTACTGTCAGATAAAGTATATTCAGCCGTTCCCTGGCCAGTACGTCTCCATGGACCCAACAGCTGTGATTGATGTTTACGGACTGATCGGCACACCCGCTATTTGGAAGGAGCACGCAGCTCTCGTGTGGCGTGTCGGCCCTTCTTACCTTTTCGAAGAGCCTTTGAGCCCTGAGGCTGTGGGTGTCATATACACTCAAGGCACCGCCTACCTGGGCAACTTTCTGGCTCTGAACAACACAGGTTAGTGACAAACAAGGTATTGTGTAAGACCCACAGTATCCAAAGTATGTGTGTTGTTTACTTAAGTTATAAATTCTTTCCCACAGGAATGAATGTGCTCTTACTAGCACCTTTGATGTTGATGCAGAAAAATTTAACTTTAAAAAACATGTATTTTGATATGACCCAAGTCCCGGTAGGGCAAATAGAGTACCAAAGAAATATTTGCTAATTAATAATTTAAATTCTTATTAGCCAATTTTTTCTCCCTCGTAGATTCTGGGGATTATGGCGACACATTCAGTGGTTGTGTTCAATGTTATTCTTGCAGATCGGTTCTACTTAACCTGGCCTGCGTTTTCTCTCCTATTTGTTCACGATCCAGATGCTGATTCACTTCCCC
>CAAKHC010020348.1:0-13424 GCA_901007825.1 Macroramphosus scolopax
TAGATATATATAAATATATATGTGTGTGTGTGTGTGTGCACATGCATGGAACATGTTCAGAAGTGTCTTTCTGAAGGCCTTCGCTGCCTCTCTGGTGAGTGAGATGAGATCCTGCATGCACCGCCGCTGCTGGTCTGCAGGGTTGGTGCCAGCGGCTCCTCCATGTCGCCGCCAAGCTCCTCTCTCCTGTTCTTGGCTCCGCTTGCAGGTTCTGCAGCGACTATCAGAGCCGAGGAGCGCCGGTTAATGACATGGAAGCTTGCTGTTAACTACAGACCTTCAGTCTCTCAGTTGGTGGAGCTCCACACAGACAGTTTGAGGACGGGGAGCAGGACATTATCAAAAACAAGCTTCTTCTTCTGCATCTCCAAGGCAACTATCTTATTTCAGGGAAGTGCTGAGGTTCTGTAAACGTGTCAGTGACAGATGATCTGTTGAACAGGATCATCTGGCAGGTTCCTCACTTATACATTCAGAGATAAGTTTAATGATGCCTCTGCAGCATTGTTCTCAGGCTGCCACCCTCTCTGCTCAGCTAACATCTGCCTCCCTGCCAGCGTCTTCATCGGCGTCGTGTCGCACACACCTTCCTCCCAACACTTGTTTATCAAAGTCTGTGGCATTGGAGGACGTTTCTCCTGAGATAGAAACTCATCCACTGTCATTAATCCAGTGAAGAGAGAGAGTCCTGGATGAAGATCATTAACAGTCTCCTTCCAAGAACTTCACATCCCGTTAATAGCAACAGAGGCTGCCAGCGTTCTCCCGGCGCTTCGTCTCACATCGCTCAGAGATACTTGAATCAACGACTTGGCATAAAAAACTCAGCTGATTTGGCAGAAAGCTTTCCGTCCTTTTCAGGCGACACATTCTTCTTTCCTGACGCCAAATGACGAAGCTCCCAGCTCGTCTACCAGCGGCGCTTCATCACGTCCTCCTGAGACGAACTGCAACAGACGGTGTTCCGTTAGCTCAACCGCTAACTCATGTCTGACAATGTCAGGCCGGTTGGGGGGGTAGAAGGGTCCAGCATGCACCTATCTGGAGGAGTTAAAGGCCATATCACCACCTGATAAATAACATTTGAGAGACTTTCAGAGAAGAACTTTGGAGCACAGGGAGACGCTAAATGCTACACATGAATGTCAGAGCGTTCGCTGCTCCAGTAGCTGATGTCAGCAGCGACCGGGACCGGGAGGACTCCTGCTGGTCGCGTAGGAGGACAAATCCAACACTGAAGGACCTTTTCCTGGAGAGACCTGCTGCAGACGAGACAAGTGCAGGGAGGCGAAGGTTTTGTAGCTAAAGCTGCCGACATCAGTGACGTTTAACACCAGCGGGAGGAAGATGAACAAACTCTCGATGATGATTTAGGAGACGAGTCGACCAAAAGTCCTGACAGACCAGCTGACGTCCTGATATAAAGATGTTACACCTCCATAGATCCACGTCCAGCTGGTCCAGTCAATCTTCTGGAGGAAGTATTGAAGCCCACGGGACCGTCTGACCAGATACTCTGAAGCTTTTCTCCCATCTCCTCCCACGTAAGATAGAACGTGTACTGAGAGGATGGAAGAATGTCTATAAGCTGTCCTTTATGAGGCTCTGGGTGGGTGATGTCCTTGGTGGAGAGATGTCAACCTTCAGACACTTCAGATTCCAACCTCAGAAGCCGAGCGTGCCGGAGGAGGCGGTTCAGCCTCTGTAAATCATGCAGAGGCCTCTGGGTTCTAAATGGAAACCACGGGATTAGATTTTTGTTTAAAAACTCCACATAATGCAGCTTGTCGGCTGCAGCAGTGTGAAGCTCTCACCGACGTGGTTTTAGACAGTTTGACTTATTTGATTAGCAGGTTTAGATGCATCCTCAGCTTATTCAAAATGACTGTATGCATTCGTTAATTATGTTACTTGTGCAGAAATGCAGTGCGTCGCCCCTCCTGCAGCCTGGACACCCGTCCCAGGATGGAGGAGGACCTCTTCTCTGGCAGCCTGGTGTCAGAGTCCCGTCACTGGACTTGATAAAGCTGTTTGTGTTTATGTCGTGGCCGATGAGGTTCTTCCATGATGGATGTGCTGTGGTTCTAATCACCACAATAATCGTGAGAGTTTCTTCTGAGAGTTTAGTCTGAAGAAGATATGTAGATAGGATTAGGATTAATAGTAGATCTGATTATATACATGAATGCAGTATAATACAACAACCCTGTAACAAACCAGTGCCGTCTGTACTGGAGGCCGTCGTTTCAGGGGTGTTCCTAATATTTTGGCCGTGCCTCTTACGTGAGAGTTCTTGCAGGGCTGCATTACTGCGAGTCCTATCAACAGTCCAATGTGCTTGTCTTAGAGTTACTATGAATCCTGAGAAGAAAGACACAAATCAGAGTGCGAAGCAGCAACTCAAATATCTGCTGTTTTATTTACCCAACAGGAACATAATTAACGGCATTAATTATGTTCCTGTTCCATCCAGGGGAGGCCAGGTCCTCCGGAACGGTGCATGACACTGTAAATAACGCAGGACGTAATTAACTCCATCAATTATCTCTTCTGTGAAAATGTCCTATTGACTTGTTGTCGGCGCTGCTTCTGCTGGAGCCAGAAACATGGAGGAGGTTCCTTCAGAGTAGAGGATGATGTACAGGATGACGGACAGGATGACGGACAGGATGACGGTCAGGACGACGGACAGGATACGGTGGGGTCGTCTGCTAAGCTAACGAACCTCAGGTTGCAGTAGGAAGTGTTGGAAGGTTTAGTAAAGTCAAGTCTCAGGATGCATAAAGATCTGAAATGTTGTGATGCTGAAATGACCTCTGGGGTTGAACTTCAAGGTTCTGGTTGCATGGATGTGTTTAGTGTTGTGCACAGGAGAGACGGCTCTTTGAAGGGAGACTCATCTTTATGGGGGCGGGTGTCAGTGGGTTTATCTGTGATGTAATCTGGGATCGGATGACATCATAGGGTCAGATGAGGGTCAGATTCAAACCTCAGACATCCCACCACTGCCCCCGAAAGAGCTGTAAACAACTCGTGTGGCCTCACAGCAGTGATATCGTGCGTCGGAGCTGAGAGCAGAGCAGCAGGAGGATGAAGAGTCTGCTCAGCTTGTGTTCACGTGGAATCCTTCCAGAGGGGGTGTCCGGAGGTGCAGCCATGTTGGGAAGCAACTAACTCGTCAAGAAGGATTCAGCGAGGCAGGCAGTGAGGTTTGACTCAGATCCCTTCGTTCCCATCAAAGGGTGAAGGTGACATCACTGCTACCAGCTTCACGCCCGGCGATGACGTGGAGGGTAAAACATGGCCGGTCGTTTCCAGAGTAACGGCCTGAAAGCATGCAGGGGGTTCCTCTTTAGAAGCTGCAGGTAGGACACGGAGGACCGTCTCCTACCAACATCAAACAGGGGAGGTTGGCAGGATATAAGAAGTGTATGTGAGTTTACAGGTCTGAGGAAAAGAACGAAGATGATGATGAAATGATGAAATAAAACCTTCCAAGCAGTGGAGGAGAGGACCGTGACCGGCCAGGAGAGCCGGCCGACTCCGCAGGGCACGCCTGCATCAGTAAAGGCTTCATCCAGCCATCAGCAGCCTCCACATGGAAACCTAAAGCGCCGCGAGGCAGCCGCTTGAGAATTCCGTCCGTCTCCTTTGAGCTGCTCGCTCTCGTTGCTCGCTCTCGTTGCATAATTCCTCTCATTCATCTCCGCCTGTCGATCGCAGCTGTTCTTTGGGCCAACAAGGTGATAGAACACACAGGGATCACAGGTGGGATCTGTCCAGCATCAGGACCGGCCGGATTCCATATTGATGCAGAAGGGCTCCGTCCAAACACGGTTCGATCCGCGACAGGCGCAGCTTGTTGCCATTAGGAGACGATGTGATGTCCCGTGTGGCCGTCCGGCCGTCCTTCCACCTGTCGTATACAGTTAACAACTCAAACACACACGGACTGCAGTACGACTGTAGAAGTGTGTAGATGTGACGATCAATACGTCTTGATCCTCTTTGTGAGGATTCGGGAAACATCACGATCTGCGGCCTCAGTTCTCCAACAAACACGAGTCTCCACCTCACACGTGGTACGTCCGGGTACCACAGTGTGTCGGTTAAACACCGAGTGCAAACAGAAATCAAACAACGGTCTCCTGCTTCAAAGTCAGCGTTGGTCCATTTACCCGCCCTGACCTTCATCTAATTAAAGGATGTATATCGTCCTTGGGATGTTCTGCGGCTCGCAGTCGTCTGAATCTGCAAACAGAGACGTAGTTTAAATCTGGTGTCTGACTCAGCTGTGTGCAGGGACACAGTTTGATAAGATGTCATCCTTCTGGAGGCTGCGAATCTCTGGAACCTTTAGTGAAACAAGTTCATGCTTAGCTGTGACCAAACTGTCTGCGGCGCACACATGAGTGTGACGCCGTCCCTGCGGGGCCAAAACAGGCTGAATCTGAGCTGGTGTTTCTCCCGCCGCTGCAGGTTGAACAGCTTCCAACATGCTGCCAATGAGCATTAAAGTTTACCTCCCTCAAACGGCCTCCCGGTTTCATTCATAATTTGTACAAATGCAGCACATTTTGATAAAGCTAATATCTGCCCGGCGCCGCCTGCCAGCAGTCTGACTCGTCCGTATGTGCAGAACATTAGAAGACAATCCTTCGATGACTCACAACCCTGGAGACGCTTAAATCACTGACACACAACTTAATAACGGCAGATGTCAACAGAAGAGCATGTCTCCTGTCTGCCGTGCAGAGAGCTGGTAGTACAGACTGTATATCTGTGCTCCTCTTCATGTGTCATGAACTCCTCTGCTCAGATTTAAGCTCCCTCAGCGTCAGAAGAAGACTCGCTGACAGAACGCCACCAGACGTTCGTCACCTCTGTGTACGTCTGAGAGCGGTGGTCTGCGTCTGTGATGTCACCGACTCTTCCACCGCACCATCCTTCGTCTGGTTGGAGTCGGCGTGTGTTTGGTAGCTCAGCATCTGGAAGCAAAGACGTGGTTGTCAATTAGTGCCAGAGGCGGTAAGATGAGTTGTCAGGATTAATGTTGGCATGTTGTGTTCAGGACGTGGAGCCCAGCTCACAACCCTTCTCATGAGGCTTCTGCAGGTGATGTAAAGTGATGCAATGGCATCTCTACACACCGAGGTCACATGACTACCGGTACTCTCATCAGCAATGTAGTTTTGGTTCAGATGCATTGAGAGGAAACGGAGATCTGCAGAGATGCACAATACCAACATTTATTCTGGTCTTTATGGGATGTTCCTCATCTCTGAAGGGCTCTAAAGGCTCCTGTGAGGTGTTCAGATGATCCGCAGTAACTGAGACGTGTCGACCGGAAGGATTGTTTCATATTAAATCTTTATATTCATGAGCGTCACCTCGTCTGCACGGCAAATACAAGACACACATACGGTATACTGGCTGCATGCCAATTCTTTATAGATGAGAAAAGTATGGCCACATGTAAATACAGTTATAGCACAATAACACACTCTGAAGGCCGTGAAGACTGCAGGCCTTCATCTCCCCGTTCATTTCTCCACCTCACCTGAGTTGGAACGCGGCCGCCGTACAAACAACAGCAAACACTTCGATATTGCTGCTGCACCTTCAGGGGTGAAACATGACTCGTACCCTTTCTATAATGTTGCTATAAATAAGCGATGGGGGGTTTGCGGTGGCAGAGCTGATGGTTTGAAGTGGAAACAAATAGGAGACGTCACCTCTCCCCCCACAGAGGGAACATGGACGTGCTTGGCATCTCTGGATAGGATCTGGGTGTGTCTCATGCAGGTCCCTCTGAATCTGACATCCTGTTTAACCCTCAATAACTCCTCCTCTAGGAACACAAGCGCTCGTGTGCATTTGCATGAAAACGTCTCGCATCAGTTCACGATTAGGTCATCCAAAGTTTAAATTCCCAAACTTATCCTGCCCCATTTTGTGTCTTTCTTGTCTTTACTCTGAATCCCCATCATCATCTTTTATTCAGAAACAACCTGCTTCCGTCATCTCCTTTTGTTTACGAGCTCCAGAAAACATTTCTCAGCTCCACCGCCCATGAAAACATTTCCTGGTCTTTCGCATTTAAACGTTTGATTTTAGTTTTTATTCATTTCATGCAATTTTTCACCGTTGCCGAAGATAAAACTGTGTTTCTAATTGAGCGGCTGAGGTTTGATCAGGCACGGAAACACAGCGGTTACGGTGAAGAAGAGTCTTTGGTTTTGTGTTAATATCGCTCTGATTGAGGAACAATCGTCGTCATGGTTACAAGAAGCTGCTGGAGTCAGAGAGCCTCTTTGTGGAGCAGTGTTTGTGATCCAGTGCGTCACCAACCTCAGGTATCAGTCGGACACACTAAAGCACGTTAGGTCATGTTTGGCCCCGCCCCCTCACGCCTGCAGTCGGTGCACAACGCTGCAGCTCGTCTGTTGGCAGGAACACAGAGCGGGCGCACATCGTACGGGCCTGGAATGTTTTCAGAATTGACTTTTAGATTTCCGTGTTTGACTACAAGTCTGTAAATGGACTAACTCCACCTGCTACCGTCCCATCAGGGCTACCGAGGTGACACCTGCCTCTAGTTGTCCTCTGGTCGAGGTTGGACAGAGGAGGTCATGCTTCGCACCTGCAGCCTCCAAACGGTTTATCTTTTGTTTTTCTCGACTGGATGTCTTTAAACTGGTATTTTTATCATCTTTTATCTTCTATGTTCCTCACGAGTCTGATTGTCAAGCACTTCGTTCTGCTTCATAAATCAATTACATACGTTTTAGTATCCAGAGGATTCTGTGCGTCATCACACTGAGCACTTCTGTCTCCAACATGTTCTTCATGCCTCCACCTCACAGACTCACCCTGCATCTGTTACCGTGGTGCTGTTTGACTTCAGTACGCAGCGAGGACACTCTGCATGAGGAGGCAGGTCGGTGTGATGGTGCAACAAACATCAGCCTTTGCAGTACGAGACATTTCAAGACTGTAACGTAACCTACTGCACGAACCTTCACTAGTTACTGCGACAGCAGCATCTGATAATGACTAAAGGGACAAGCCCCAGCATCTCATCCAGACATGAAAGGACATCTTGTTCAGGCCCTCGGCGTCTGATACGGATGAACACCTCCCACCTTCTCGTGTCTTCTCTTCTACGCTCTCTCTTGCTGCGGTTGTCCGGTTGCAGCCAGCAGCAGCGAGCTCCAACAGGACGTCCTCCAGATCTCCCTCCTGATGTATAATTACAGTCTACAGGATGACTCAGATCAACACAGGCCCCCAAACATAATTAAGATAAGTTGATGGAAGAAGAGGGAGGAAGCAACACGCTATCAGTTGTTTGTGTGGAGGTCCTTCTCCATGTGCAACATCCGTGTTGGCAGAGCAGTGAGCTCCTTCTGAGGGATCCACTGACAGGCTGGAATATCAGGATGTAGCCGGAGCATTAGTCACACTCCCCGTCATCGACCGCGCGGCCTTGAGCAGGACAAGCAGCTTGTTGAGGTCTGCAGCTCTCGATGTTTCTGGAGGAGAAAGCACAGGTTAATAACATTCTCTTTGTGCTATAAAGGATATTCAAACTGGCCTGAAGCTGGTCCATCTCCACGCTCCTCCAAGGTCCGAGCATCGCCAAGGAAAGTGTGATTGATCGTCCATTAATGCATCTGAAGGCAACTTTGATTTACTTGTTCGTAGCAAACAAGACAGCTTCCATTCATCTCCTCTAATGGGGCCCGTCTGCACCATAACTCTTCTTGTCTCCGTGTATTCAAGCACCATTACATGTGGAATCCTTTTTTTTTCCAGCGCGTTCGGCGCCTGCGGGATCATTTCTTCTCCGATGTGTTGGTGCTGATAAAATGAGCGGCGATGCGGTTCTGTAATCGACACCAGCAGGTGCTGCCAGGGAATCGTAAAGAGGCGTTTGTGCATTGTGAACAGCTTCAGAGCGGTTTATTTTATTTCACTTTTATTTATCACAAAAGTAATTACACTTATACAAGAAAGAGGCTGCGAGGTAGACACACACACACACACACACACAGAGACACACACAGACACACACACACACACACACAGACACACACACACACACACACACACACACACACACAACACACACAGACACACACACAGAGACACAGACACACACACACAGACAGACACACACACACAGACACACACACACACACACACACACAGACACACACACAGACACACACAAATGAAAAGCCCCCGGTGGTTTGATCAAATGGCTGTTTGAGTGCTGTAAACAACAACGTTAGAAATTAAAAGTGGGTAATGACACATCTCAAAGCCGTGTTTAATTCTGTATTACGACGAGGCCGCTGCATTCATGTAGTATCGACTCCCAACACCCCCCAAACCCCCCGAATGTTGACTGACGGATTTCAGCTGATTAGTACACATTTGCACACTGAGCTCACATGTCCCTCATCCTCATCGTCATTCACACACACACACACACACTCACGCACACACACACACACACACGCCGTCATATGTGATGTATGGCTTTATGTGGAATATTAACATGTGTCCGCTGTCTGTTCTTCTTGTTGTTTCCCTACAGAGAGTAAAGAGGTCTACAAGAGACAGGTGCTGTCAATCACATCCATCGCCATGGCGATCAGCCTCCTGGGAACCCTCTGTATGGCTCTTTACTGCCGCAACAAGTGAGAGGACGGGAACACACACACACACACACACACAAACACACACACAAATGTATTTCTATGGTTTGGATTTGGATTCAATAAGCTGAGTGTCGTCGTGGTGATTACAACACTCACCAGGTTCATTAAGACTCAGTTAAACGTTTCATCCTGAATGTTTGTTGTTAGTTTATATTATAGATATTCAACTCCCAATAAGCAGATTATTATTCACCGAGTTCCCACATCACTGCTACTTTGGTAAATAAAGTATTACAGCAACTGAAATACAGAAGAACCAGATGTAATAATTCAGAACGAAGACTGTAAACAACTTAATTAATATATTCTATTATGTCCTGGAGGATTATTTCAATGATTCAGATGGTTAACGAGACGAGTGCAGCTGAGTTTCATCTACGATGGCAATAAATATCAGGGTCTCCCCCAAAGGGAGGACATAAAGAGAATTACAATAGGACCTGGATCAGAGCCCTGAGGTACCTCAGACACGGTGACGCAATGAGACACAAGGACTTTTCTTTCTGAAAGGTAAGAAAACAACCACTAGGGGGCAGTCTCAAACTCATTATAGTCAGAGACTTGTCTCCGAGCTCTCACTGTGGGTCAGAGCCAGATTGTTGTGTACTTCTGTCCTCCATGTTTGAGATTCATGGTAGTTCATGTCCCTGCATCCTGGAGACGACCGGTACGAGTTGAGACAGAGTAGAGACACACCTGAAGAACCAGGCGCGACTCGCATGCAGGTGCCTCATCACGATGGAGACTCTTCCTGCAGACTTGAGGCGACATAAACCTGCAGAGAGCTGAACCCTGAGTGTGAAGGGCAGACGAGGCAAACAGGAAGGAAACAACGGACATGAAACACCAGGAATAACGTGGAAACCACAAGAGAGGCGGCGAACCAATAGAGCACTAATAAAACACTGAGAGGGGGAAAGAACACACACAGGAACTAATTACAAACAAGAAAACAGATGAGGGAAGGAAAAAGGAGGGAAAATCAAACGAAGGCGGGAAGTAAAACAGACATCCAACACACGAGGGAGGCGGCTAATTAATAAAACAGGAAGCAACCGAAAGTTTGAACAAAACATTAAACAGGCCCGGCAGGATCAAGACGACGAGGAGCGCAGATCGACACGGAGACGAGCTCTGACACTTCTGACAGCACGCAGACACACACACACACACACACACACACACACACAGACACACACACACACACACACACACACGCAGACACACCAGAACCTAAATGGATTTGACTTTTTTTTAGCTTCGGTGACATGTAATTTCCTCCCAGCCATCAGTTCCTTGCTGTCATGTGACTCGCAGGTTCATCCGGTGATTCTCAAACTTTCCTCGACAGCCGTGCAGCTGAAGTATTTCATTTGTAGGAAGCAACACATGAAATGACGTGTCAATAAAAACCCCTGTTGCTCGTGGACGGATGAAATGCCAGAGGAGACATCTGGTTTAATTCAGTGAAGGTGATGGAATAAGTTCAAACATGATTTAAGTCACATTATGTAGGCGCACACACACACACACACACACACACACACACACACACACACACATCTTCATTGTCCATTAAACCCTCAAATGTCAGCTGATGAGGCGCCTCCTCTCTCCCCCCCCCCGCCTGTTGCTCTCTGCATATCTCTGCAGTGCACATATCTAATCAGCACATGGACGGCCCCCGTCCGTCCCCGGCGGTGTGTTTGCTTTGCCTTGCAGAGGTTCTGTATTCGCTGCAGGATCAGGTCAAACATCCGGTGTGTAATGGCGGTGTGTCATTCAGAGTATACGGAGCGTGGAGCCGGCGGTGATAGATGGCGCCGTAATTCCACAGGCCTCCCGCTGTAATATAATGATGTGAGTGAGCGAGCAGCCTGACAACAACATAATCAGATCAAGGTGTGATGGACAGGAGCGTTCAATGAATCCTTAATGGAGTCGGGGAACTAGCTTGTTCAGTGGGGATGAGTACAGATCGGGGGGGGGGTGATGGCACACAGTGGAGGGACCTGAAGGGAGGAAGAGGAGGAAGAGTCAGAGGTTTTCTTCCCACACATGAAAGAAAAATACTGTCAGTATTACTATTTAATAAGAAGATTTACACTCCCCCGATGACAAAATATCCTGCGTTGTTGTGTAGATAACACACACGAAGAGAGAGAGGACGAGAGACACACACGAAGAGAGAGAGGACGAGAGACACACACGAAGAGAGAGAGGACGAGAGACACACACGAAGAGAGAGAGGACGAGAGACACACACGAAGAGACAGAGGCCGTGAGACACACATACACACACACAGGAGGAACGGAGGCAGTTCGCTCCATCAGTTGTATTTATGGAGCCAAGAAACATGAAGACATCGATACAATAATAAAGGACAATAGAAACAACACGTCCTTGAAGCTGTTCAGCCTCCCAACCTGCCCGTCCATGAACTCCCACAGGTCGTAACCGGTGAGCGAAGGGTTCGTCCTGATGGCACCGTGCAACAGGCCCACGCCTCCTCCTGAAGGCCCCTGCTTGCACCAACAGGTTCACCCCTTCAGGGCGTCTTGCAACCCTCCGTCCAAAGGTCCAGGACCACGATTCCCTCCTGCCTGCATCACTTTATACTTTCAGTAGAAATAACCAGCAGCACCGCCGACATGACCGAACAACAACATCATTTCTATGTTTCTCGAGTCGGGATGTAAATACCTACAATTAAAGTTTAATTAAATCTGTTTCACATACATCACATCTTCTTTTAGAACACGGAGGAACGATCGGAGACAGAAAGACCTCGTCAGACTGTCGTCGGCTTCACTGAAGCCAAACAGGTCGAAACACTTCCAGTCTGGATAAAGAATAAACCTTCAACAGTAGTTGAGACGAGGCGACTCGTCTCTCAGCAGGATTTGTTTTTGATTGCAGCTGAAGCTCTTTCTCCCTCCGTCACCCCGCGTTCATGCGTTGAAGCATCCGATTGTATTGAGGCTTTGCGAGAGATAATGGACCTTTCACATGCTTCTAAGAATATGTGATGAGCATGGAGGTGGAGAGGATGGAGGCGAACCACCAGACTGTTTTGTAAACACCTTATGAAACTGCTGTCAGCGATGAGTTTCCTCAACAGGACGTACAAAGGCTTCATCAGCTGTATCTGATAATGAGCAGGCCTCTGGCAGCGAGCAGGATGAAGTCATGACACAGGGATTCCTTTCATCCAACACAACAGCTACGGTGATAATTACAAGCGTGTCACAGCAAACACCAGAGAAAGGATTTGTAAAATGATTCCACCTCCTGTGACAGGATGTTCCTCAGACCTCTGGTCATGAGTCTGCTGCCGCTGCGGCTGTTTGTCCCAGATTACAACTAATTATTCGGTCAGTCAACGACTTCCGTCCTCCGTCTTTATCTCTTGGATAAATGTTACAAACCTTCGGCCTGATAAATAAAACACATCCCAAAGAACACAGGGAAATCACTCAAGTTTTAATCCGAGTCACGATGTCCGTAATCAATAGAATATGTGACCCGATCTGGCGAAATGAGTCGGAATGCGCAAAATGTCAAAATTGAGATTTTGGTATCAATGGAAAGTACTGGAAATAAGCTTTAAAATGATACCATTGTCGAAGTCCTACGTTGGATGGTTCTCAAAATATGGCCATTTGAATCAGGGTCTTCCACCCTCTTTTTACGATTGAAAACCGGAGAAAATAGCGTTTGAAGTTTTTTCACCCGACATCCGTCGTGTCGTATCGCTCATCGTTAATTTCGCGGAGCTTCGTGGATTTGTTCTTCCTGGTCGCGTCCCTGGCTACAAACGTTTCGATATCAAGTTGCTGTCCTCTCATCACACCAACACAGCTAGCTAGCAGTGATAGTGACGTTTCCGAGGTGCAGGGAAACCCCCGCAAGTCGACGTTAACGGGGTCACTGCAGCGCATTTAATACAGCTTGAAAGTTGCGAGTCAACTTTAAGTGTCATTTACGTGCCTTTCCTCAATTATATGTACTATACAACTTTGGGAGATTGTTTTTGAATGTCATTTCTTTGAAATTAGCTAAAAAAAAAAAATTGAAAAAAAATTGGTCTTCCACGTTATCTGCCCTTATCTAAAAATAGAACGTTGCGCATTCCGACTCATTTCGCCAGATCGGGTCACATATCATCTATTGTTGGCTGCACGGGGGTTCACACTGGAGCCCCACAGCAGGAAGGTTCTGGCTTCCCCTTCACCCTGGGCCTGGGGGGGTTTCCTCCAGGTACTCCGGTTTCCTCCCACACTCCGAAAACATGCAGTTAGGTTAATTGGAGATTCTAAATTGTCCTCAGGTGTGGATGTGAGTGTCATCGGCTGTGAGCTGTCGGTCCAGGGTGGCCCCGCCCCCGTCAGCTGTGATTGGCTCCAGCTCCACGCGACCATGCAGCAGGATTAGCTGTGTATTTAAATGGATGGATTGATAATGAACTACTCTTCTGTAATTTAAATGACCACGGTTTGGACATCCTCTGTTTTTGTTTGTCCCCCAGGAGGCGCAGAGAGAAGCTCCAGGCCCACCTGAAGGAGAGTCGCAGTCTGAAGAACTACACTGCTAATCCCCAGAATACCCTGGACGCCAAGTCAAGGAACCTCAACGCCGACTTGCGGATGCATGAGGTGATTACTGCTGTTTGTTTTCATTCCTAGCCTGCGCTG
>CAAKHC010020355.1:2502-16818 GCA_901007825.1 Macroramphosus scolopax
TCCGGTTCCTCTGAAGTATCTTTAAATTACAGTTCTTTTGGATTAGCTTCACCAGGTTGGCTAAAGGCTAACCATGGCTGCCATGGTTACCTGAAAGTCCCTGTTATAAATGTGGAGCTGTTTAGAACGAACGTTGACCAAAGTTGAAGTGAACACCTGTGTTACCTGCAATCATCCAACTGTCATCATGGAACAGCGGTCTGATGTTACCTGCCTCCTCACATCGATTCCCTCACTGTGGAGGGTTAGAAACGCTGACCTGAGACGTGTTGTTGAACAGAGAAGTAATCTGCCTGCTGGACTGCCCGGCGCCTCCCCATCATTAATTAATTAAATTATTAATATGAATAATTAAGTGATTGTTAATAATTCAATAATTGTGCAATGACGCAGATGTTAATGCAGCGTGTGCTGCTATTTGACCTTCAGGTGCGACTCCTGTTTATCTATTAACGAGAAGTTGGTCTTCTGTCTGCTTCTGTCATGTTGATGAACTGAAGAATTTTATCTGCATTTACATGAAACACTGCAGCATTAATGTGTAAGAAGTCTTAATGTTCTGATTGTAGTTCTGGATGAAACATGTATCAGATCACCAGGAAGACGTCGAGCGGTGGGACTGAAGGTGTGTGTTGGTATTCAATTCAATCTTATTTTATTATATTTGTTGCATCAAGTATTTAATATTTTGATCAAATTCATGTGAACGTTTACAATGTTCTTGATTTTTGTTCCATTTTCAGACAAACCTGTTTCTCTTTTTCTCCTTCAGGAGGTCAGAGGTCACAACATGGTGTCTGTTCATTGGCTGTTTTCTTTAGGAAGTGCGATATGAATTATACATTGTACACACACACACACACACACACACACGGTCATTAATGACACAGAGGTCAGAGCTGACAGCTGAAGAGTGACAGACAGTTCGTTCAGATCGTCATATTGCCGAGGCCTCAATATTCATGATATTTGGTTGGTTTATTAATTGTGTCTTTATGAATATTTCATTCACGCTGTTCTGAATTCACCAGCCCGGGAGATAATCCTCCAACAATTAGAGTCTCCATTCCTCATTTACTGCAACAAATCAGAAGAAATATAATAATGTTCTTTCCGTCTCATCAATCAAGAAGAATCAGTTGATAACACGTGTTTCACTGACATGAACCCGTCAGCTGAAAGACGTTCCAGGTTAAAGGTTCATAGACTTAGTTTGTTAATCGTGTGTTGAAGGTGCCACGGTCACATTGCCATCAATCATAGTGAACCTTCTGATGTTAACGTCGTTACATTTGTTTGATTGGTGCAATAAGAAAACTTCTGGTACAAGCCCCGCCCACTTCCTGTCTGCTACCTGACTACACTCACAGATAACTACACCTCCCTCCTCCCTCCTTCCCTCATCCTGCCTCAAAACTGACTTTCTGCAGCTGGAGACATTTCTGCTGCAAAGTACAACCGCCTTTAATGACACAAGAACATCCACTCACATGCACTGACTCACGTGCACTGACTCACGTGCACCCTCAGGCACGCAGCCCGACTGTCGCGGCAGAGAATAGAGAAGCTAAGATTACAACACACACACTGAGTGACTTCATTATATCTCTACAAGAAGATCTGTTTACTGTATTCATCCTCTAACTGTCGACGAGAGGAAGAAGAAAGTAATTCCCTCTGCTGCCAGCGGGGGCGCCAGCAAGGTTAACACTCCTCTGGGTGCATCAGAGAGGGAAACATCATCTTTACTGGCTTATGAGTAAATTATGTTCAAGTCCTCCCTCCATCCCTTTACAGCATCCATCCTCTCTTACCACGCCCTCCTCTTCTTCTTCGGCCCACCTCTTCCTCTGGCTGTTTTTTTCTTTCATTCAGAGTTTGCGTGCCGTTTTAGAGTGTTTTCATCGATGTCGAGACCTTGCTATCAAACATGACTGCCTCTGCTCTAATTCACCCCCAGGACACCACACGCACACACACACACACACACGCACGCACGCACACACACACACACACACACACACACACACGGACACACAGACGCACACACACACACACACTCTCACTCAGGACTTCTCGCTCTCTCACACACTTGAATGAACATCTATATCCACACACACTCACATTCTTTCTGAACACACAAACACACTTCCACTTTACTTCGCACACACACTTCTCTTACTGGACTTGTGAGGACTCCACCTTCATCCTCTCAGCAGTTTTTATCTTCATGGTGTCTCAGTGATCCTGCAGCTTCCTCTTGTTCACGTCATCCTGTGAGATAGAGATTTGAAATAATCACGTGAAGCTTTCAGTGTTTATCACATCAGTTAGTTAAATAGATTCACGTATCACATGTAAACAAATATAATCGACCTAAAGTAGAACGTCTTCTTGTTGATGACACACTGACTTGTTACAGGGAGAATGGCGTCTCTGACTCACAGTTTTCTTTAACGTTTTTATACTTCATTTTGACCTTTTAGAATTCTTTTGCACTAACTTTGATTTATCTTATTTGTATTCATTCTATTCTTATTTTCAGCTTATTTTGTCCTGCAAAAGCTTGAAACCAGTAAAAGATTTATTTTAATGATACAGTATATATAACCACCTCGTGTTGTTGTTGGGGTTTCCTTGTTTCTCCTCTTCAGTTGGTCCTCAGAAGCACAGAAATACAAGAACAAGACATTTTCTTTACACACAAACACACACGTGAATGACCCGTGACACACACACATACATACACGAACACACACACACACACACACACACACGAACACACACACACACACACTGTGTGTTTAGCCTTCAGTGTCGCAGGCTGTGAATTTAATATTGATTCCATAAAGTCGTTTCAGTGTAACATGTCACAGCGAGTTAACGTCAGAGCAGCGAGCCGGACAGAGTGGAGAGCCGCTATCACGCAACGCTGCGGGACAGCCAGAGGGGGAGGGACGGGGGGCGGGGGCAGCGAGAGTCATGCTGGAGTAGAGGGTGAGGAAGAGGAGAAAAGAGGGAAGAAGGCAGGAAGAAGGGAGGAAACTGGAGGGGAGGGAAGGGATGAGAGAAAAAGCGGCGGAGTAAGTGGGATGACAAATTGGATAGCAAGACAACAAAAAGGAGGGAAGAAATGAGATGGGGGAGGGAAGGGGGAGGAAAAGAAGAGCAGTATTAGAAGAGAAATGTAAGGTAAAAGAGGGGGAGGAAGCAGCAGAGGGAATGAGGTGATGGGTGAATAAAGATGGCGAGAGAGGAGACAAGAGGGAAAGAGATGGAGATGGGGGACAAATAGGGTGTGGAGGGAAGGAATAAAACTGAGAGAAGAAGTCAGTAGAAGAGGAGAAGGGGAAAGAAAAGGAAAGGAAGGGGAAACACACAAAGACGGAAGGATAGAAGAGAGGAAAATGGAGGGAAGAGAGACGGGGATGAATCAGGGATGATAAAGGAAGGTAGAGAGGATGGAAAAGGGGAGGGACAGTGGTGAAAGGGGGGAGACTTATCAAGAAGGAAAGAATGAGGGAATAGTGGGACATGAGAGGGGGAGAGAGAGAGAAGAGAGGAGAGAGAGAGAGAGAGGGAGAGAGAGAGGGGGAGAGAGAGAGAGAGGAGAGAGAGAGAGAGAGAGAGAGAGAGAGGGAGAGGGAGAGGGAGAGGGAGAGGGAGAGAGAGAGAGAGAGAGTGTTAATACACAAACATTCAGTTTACAGATTGAATTAAAGCCGGAGGGAACACAGAGTGATTGTTTGTTTAGACACACATCACACAGACACAGACACAGACACAGACACACACACACACACAGTTAGAGGTCACAACGGGTTCAGCTGCTGAGAGTAAAAACCACACGCACACTGAGTCACATGACCCGAATGTGTGTTGATGTTAAATAAACATCTTTCTCTCTGTTCAGACTCGACACACAGAAGATAACAACATTTAGGCCTCGTGGGATTCGACCCTCCGGACATTTGGGGTTGCCAGTGGAAGTAGCGTTAGCTCGTAGCAGCAGCAAGCACTAGCTAGAGACAGCAAAGCTTTATTCACAGCAGACCTCCAGCTCGGTGCAGAACGTACTAACATCCTCAATCCGTCTCTTCAGCCGCGACTTGATCTGAATTTTTTTTTTTGTCCAAACGCACGAGTGGACGCAGCCGATGACGACAGTCTGCCGCCATGCTTGTTTACAGCCGAAGTCACGCAAGTTTCTGTGAGACTAGGAGTCCCTGGAGGCGTTTAGGATTAACGACTGTAATCCAACACATTGTCATCCCGACACGCCAAATAGTTACGCTTTGTAACAAGACCATTGTAATTACTAATATCAACCTGTAACCATGGTAACTGTACACTAAGGGTGGCAGCAGCCTTTACATGCTAACGTCTAAAACATCTAGTTCATGTTGATGACCACAAAAAAAACAACAATTTTCATTTTCATTAAGACTGAATATAAAATCAGGTGTCACAACCGGCTCCGCCTCCATTCTGAGAGGTTAATCAGCCGGTCGGGGACACGGGAATTAAAGACTATAAGAAACACGATCAGCTGTGTTCACCTGTCAAACGGCCGCCGCGGCGTTCACACAACCGCTGACTCTGTCAAATTTATTACTAAGTGCCTTTTTGTCACAAGCGAAATGATTTCACTGCGAACGCAGGAACTCCGTCTCCATAATTCATACTTCACACTGCTAAATGACTCACGTTTCATCATGTTTGACACCTGCGACACTCCCGACAATGGCAAAGATTTTACACCTCAACCTCAAGTCCCACAATGGCGGCGTCATTGATTAATTTTCAGGTCTTAAACTCAGCGGCGTTCATCTTTTCAGGGGAGCTACAGGTGCTAACAGCCGGAGCTAATTGGGCTGCGGAGCCAATTAGAGGCAGGAGAAGGCTGACGGTGTTAACAGTGATGAGGCTCATAAAAGCTGGCAGACCTGCAGAGACACAGTTTGAGACGCTCGTCTGCAAACACATCGAGAGCTCGAGATGGAACTCCAGATGAGGAGCAGGTTCATGTCTGTCAGGTGTTTGTTTGTAGGACGTCATCAGAGGGAAACAACACACACATTTATCAAGTTTGTGGACAAAAACCAGTGACTCTCCAAAGAAGAGAGCCGATAGCCTACTGCCCTGTGTGTGTGTGTGTGTGTGAGAGAGAGAGAGAGAGAGAGAGAGAGAGAGAGAGAGAGAGAGCGAGAGAGAGAGAGAGAGACAACAACACCTCTACTGTATCTCCTGTGTTGAGTGGGGTGGAGCAGAACATTCAGTCCACACAGCAGCCGACATTAGAAAGATCTTCTGTTGTTCTAACTTCCTCTCTGACTCATCAGGTCACATGTCAGTTTAGAACCAATCACAGCACAGACGTTGTTGTTATAAACAGTGAATGTTATCAGTGCAGAGCTGCATGCTGGGAAGTGACTGCAGGTTAACATGGAGTGTTAATGGGACGTGTTCCAGTTCTTATCACATCATCTGGGAAGTGACTGCAGGTTAACATGGAGTGTTAATGGGACGTGTTCCAGTTCTTATCATATCATCTGGGAAGTGACTGCAGGTTAACATGGAGTGTTAATGGGACGTGTTCCAGTTGTTATTTCTCAGCAGATATCACTTTATCTAATACTTTTACCATCCAGACACGTGACAGGTTCAGTCGATAACAGAAAGACTGTTGGTCTGCTGCAGGTGAAATACATTACAGAACTTATTAGTCAGAAGATGAAGACTGAACACACAACCTGGATCAAGCTGGGTTCCTCTGTCTGCTCTCTCTCTCTCTCTCTTCTTTGTCTTTTTTCTCTTCTCTCTCTTCGCCTCAGAAACAACTCAGGTGACTTTGACGCTCCAATGAACATTCCAAGCAACCTCCCTCTTCTCTCTTTCTTTCCTGCAGCAACATCTCACCTTTTGTCTTGTGAGCGTGACACCTTGTCATCCCTCGACCCTCCAATCACAAACCTCACCCCCTCTCCCCCTTCCCGACCCACTCTCTCACCCTGAGCAGTTGCTAAGCAACGTAGTCCTTGCATAATTAATTTACCCGCTGCATGCAAATATGTGGACAATTAACCACTTCTGTTTGCATAATAGATTTGGGAAGGAGGTGGAGGGCGGAGGGGGGGGGGGGTATTTAACTCCTGGTTCATCTCATCCTGCCTGATGACACAAAGCAAACGACGGGAGAAAGAGAGAGAGGTAAGGAGGCAGTCTGAGAGAGAGATGATTTCCACTCCATCTCATGGCTGCAGCCTCAATACCTTCAGTCTTCCTGAATCGTTCACTCGTCATAGAGAGGAGAGAGGAGGAGGAGGAGGAGGAGGAGGAGGGCTGCGAATTACCCGACTGCATCACACACACACACACTAAGAGTACAAAACACACATGCACACGCGCATGCAGAAAGGTTGTAATTACTACCCTGCGCGGCGCTCAGCCTCCGCTCAGCAGCCATTGATGTGCAGATGAAGATGGCCGCCGCATGTTTTTACGCTGAAAGAAAACCATGTTTTGGTTGGTTTCTGTCAACCGAACAGCTGGATTGCCATTTTTCACTCAAATTAGATTTCGGCTGAAGCACCGGCGCTGGGGGAAATTAAACCACGCAACAAGAAGCAGAAGGAGAGAGACGACACTTTCTATCTTTCTGTCTTTTCATGAGCTCCATAATTTGGTACAAAAGAGGGTTCAGAGCAGGGCGCCCGAGCAAGTCGAGCTGCCTCCACCCATCATCTGACTCCATCCATCATCATCATCCATCCATCATCTGCATCCTCCATCATCTGCATCCATCATCATCATCATCCATCATCATCATCATCATCCAACCATCATCATCATCATCATCATCCAACCATCATCTGCATCCTCCATCATCTGCATCCATCATCATCATCATCATCATCATCCAACCATCATCATCATCCACCCATTATCTGCATCCACCCATCATCTGCATCCATCATCATCATCCAACCATCATCATCATCCAACCATCATCATCATCCAACCATCATCATCATCCACCCATTATCTGCATCCACCCATCATCTATATCCGACCATCATCTGCATCCATCTGTCATCTGCATCCACCCATCATCATCATCCATCCATCATCTGCTTCAAACCATCCTCTGCCTCCATCAATCATCTGCATCCATCCATCATCATCATCATCCATCCATCATCTGCATCCATCCACCCACCCTCCACCCTCATACTGACGAGAAGGAAACCTGCGAGCAAGCAGGCAGGTGAAAGTTGACGTGCTCCTTCTGACTCTGCACCTGAACAAAGTTTAGTCTCTTGAGGTGGAGACACTCTGCCTGTATGTGCTCCTCAACATCCACTTACAAATGATCCCATCAAAGAGTGAATGAATAACACTATAGAAATGTCCATGTTTGATTCTGGCGACTGGGCCGACACTGGACAACTTAAAGCTTCAGAGACTTCATCTGGACACACCAGGTTTCTGTGCGAAGCCTCGGAGGGCTGCGACACCGAGGCAGGTGATTTATTTCCAGGCTGATGAAGCTTTTATTAATGTTGTCAAGCTTCACTGCACTGCCATGCCCAATATATTAGTCACATTACTTAACAGGTTCCCTCTGGTCCTCAGTGACCGGTCAAACACACACAGACACACACACACACACACACACAGACACACACACACACACACACACACACACACACACACACACACACACACACACACACACACACACACACACACACACACACACACATACAGCCTTTCCCCTAGTGACAGCAGACATAATCATAATAATCATAAGCGGCGCCGTAGAAGAACCGATACACATTTTTTTTTTAAACGATAGTGGGAGACTCGCCCGCCGCCTCCTCCCAGAGCCGCCAGTTCAATTCCCACCTGACACGACACCTCTGGTCGTATAGAATGTGGTATATAATCATATGGTTGTTGCACTCGGTGTCAGGTGGAAACCACACGACTGCAACAAAGGTTTTTTTTTTCGGGATTATAAAATGATGCTTCTGCGTTGGCGTGGAGATGAGGTGCAGGCGCTCAGGGAGAATGACTTCAACAAACACGTCACCTCACGGGCGACGTTAAAAAATCAACGTACAGACGACGGCAGGATTGATATTGTCAAGTTATGATTAGCTGCTGCGGCCAGCGACAGTAACGAATGTTCCCACGTGGGCGGCGGTCACCTGGATCTGCAGACACGAGTCAACGCCAGCGAGTCTCGAGGCTGCTGGGCTGCAAATGAAACAAGGCCGTAGTTGACATCATGTTTACATGGCAGATATATACTATATGTATATATCTACTGTATATGGACTTGTTGGTGGAACAAGTGTGTGGGGGATCAGAGGGGTCCCATATCCCGTTTTAGCCCCCGTGCCTCATGATGAGTAAATCCTGCCCTGAGGAAACATCTGGACAGATTTATATTGGACCATATCTCCACAAATATATATCTATAATTATGTATACACAGAGTTTGGTTGGTGACATCAACAATCCCTCCGGCTGTATTTGATTTTAGACGCTGACGAACGTTTCCGTTGCTGTTGTTCTTTTTGTTTGAATCGTTTGCTGTCACTTCCTGTTTTCCTCAACCCAAACAGCTGATGTGTTTCCTGGCCAGCAGCTGCCTGCAGATGGCAGCAGAGATCAGAGAATGAGCCTCAGGAGGAGCTGCTCTCATGAAACATTCATATTTACACTTAAAGTCTACTTACAATACATTGTATTCTAAATTCAGTTTCCATAGTGTGAAATAAACAATGTGCATATTCTTCACTTTACATTGTCCATTATTGTAGTAGTGTCACCCTGCACATGATATTTAAATACAAATCTAAATATTCAATATCATTTTATAATGATAAAGAATGAAACATCACAAGATATATTTATCATATAATTAACAATAATGATGAATAATACACATTATAATAGTTATTTAATGGATGTTTTGCATTGGAACAAAAGAAATTAATTTCAAGATTACATTTTGTTTATTTTGTATAAATACAGGCACTTGTTTTTAATTTATTTTTACAGTGTATGCGTTGTGTGTATTTTATACTATATGTCTATTTATATTAACAATATTTGAACAGTGGAAACAACAAGGGAAAGGAGGAAGATATCCTCCTTGAGAGGAGTTGTTGTTTATTTCGTCTTGTTTCGTTCACTTTGTATGTTTACAGTCAGACACAGTAAACATCGCCACTGTTTGTTCCCTTTAACATTACAACAACACACAAACCAGCCCGGAGCTGCTGCTGCTGCTGTCAACGTGTTTGGAGCTCAGACGTCCAATTACTACACGGCACCAACCTCCATCCAATTATTAGCCAACACACACACACACACACACACACACACACACACTGAGTCTATTATCATCTCTCTTTATCTGACGGCACTAAACAACAAGAATTATACACCTTAATTAACCAGCCAACATGTCAGTGTATTTATAAGAACTACTGACACACACACACACACACTGTAAAACACACTATAAAACTCTGCACTGCACACTGTAACACTGCACCACCCACTGTAAAACTGCACCACCCACTGCACCCACTGCACAGCCCACTGTCAAACACAGCACATTGTCTGTGGTGGGATACGAGCTGCAGGGCTGAGCCGCAGGGCTGCCACAGGAAATGTGAAAAACTTTACTTGTAAGATTATTTTTATAGTAATGTTTTCTTGAATGTTGCCGTAGCAACAAGACTAAAACACAACTAGGAAATTAATAGTTTCAAGCGTGTATTCAAGCGTTTTTAGTTTCATTAAGAAACAGACGTGTGTTTAAGTGAAGTATCCAGTGATGGATGGATGGATGGATGGATGGATGGATGGATGGATGGATGGATGGATGGATGGATGGATGGATGGATGGATGGATGGATGGATGGATGGATGGATGGATGGATGGATGGATGGATGGATGGATGGATGGATGGATGGATGGACAGAGTCACCACTGAGTCACCACTTCAGTTAACCTAACTGACCTAACCAGAATACCGGAAGAAAACCTACAACATTCCTACTTTGAGGCGACCACTGCTCCACCGTGCCGCCTGTACTGTGAGTGTCACAAACCAAAGTACGTCATCTAATTGAAAACAGATAAAGAAACTAAAGTTTGTCTTAATAAAAGCTGCTTCAGGTGACTCCCGGCCCATCTGTCTCCTCGGCAGTGGGGATGGGGGAGGTGAAAGAGGTTTGAAGTTGACAAGCTTGGAAGATAACGGGCTGGTACATTAAATCATTAGTCCAGAAATTCGCACAACCTGAGGAGTGAGCCAAGCAAAAGGCCCTGTTGTTTCCATGACAACACGAGTCAGGTGAAGCACATTAAAACTGAGCTGAAGGAATAAATCTTCTCATTTCATCTTTACAGATGTTTCTCCAACTGCTCTGTGAATACATTCTTATTTAATTCTGATTTAATTAATAGATTTTTACCTTTTCCGTCTCGTCCTGATTTCTTATTTTCTCTCTCTCTCTCTCTCTCTCTCTCTCTCTCTTTTCACTGTTCTTTCCATTTCTTTCACTCGTTCTGCCGTAATTGGTCTCAGTGTGTTTTCCTCGTCGTATGCTACATTAATTATCACAGCAATCAGACCAGGGACAATATGGCTTTATTTGTTCCTGCGGGAGGCTCGTGTTAGTGTGTGTGTGTGTGTCAGGTGATACTCACATGCATGTTACATACAGCTGAGCACTTTTATGGCTCATTATAAGCTCTAACAAGGCTTCAGTAGCCGTACGCGTGGGACCCGTTGGGAGCTGCGGCGAACCCCTTCTCACAGGGCGTCTGAAAATACACGGCGGGAACATGCGGCAGCGAGGAAACAATTACAGCTTGTTTACACGCTGCACGTCTGCAAACAGTTTTCAAATCTCTCTGTTATTTTCTGAAACTCTAAAGAAGAGAAAAGGACATTTCTCTGTTTCTCCACGCAGACACCAGCCGGCTGTTGATGTCACTGGTTAATGTTCAAACACTTCACAGTTACTTTGGGTTTTGTAGGTTGGAGAAGCCAGAAATGTCATTCAGTCTTTAAGGAAGTGACGTGTTGAGATGGGCGACACCTGTCAATCATGGTACACATACCTGGAGAGGGATTACAGATGATCTCAGAGCCGCTGGGTAGCAGGAAGACGAGCAGCCACGTTGAATCATCAAAAACACCTCAAATGCATCCTAAACGATAAAGAAATGTTTAATGATTCAATGAAACAAAGATGATGGAGGCGGGATGAGTGAGGTCACATCCTATCAGGACCAGAAGTCTGGGTGGAAGCTAATGATGCTACGGCTAACGACATCATCATGACCGATGAAAATTGAGGTGGCGGGGGTGGACGGAAGGATGGAAGGACGGAAGGACGGACAAATAACAGACAGACAGACAGACAGACAGACAGACAGACAGACAGACAGACAGACAGACAGACAGATAGATAGATAGATAGACATAGATAGATGATCCTTGAATCTATGAATCACGTGTTTGTAATGGGCCTCTGGACTCCAGCTGCACACATGTACACACCTACACACGTACATACGTACATACACTCCTCATTGAAAGGATGTAATCAGCCCACACAGGGTCGCTGACCAGCAGGAGAATAAGAGGCCGAAAAAAGGATGAATGTTAAAAATACTGAGAGATGAAGAGAGAGACAGAGAGAGAGAGAGAGAGACACAGAGAGAGGGAGAGAGAGGTAACAGCGGAGGAAGAGATGGAGCCTGTGAAGATTCCATCCAGTTTCTATGTATGTCAGATATTCCGAGGACCACTCAGCATGCTGTAACAGCCCTTTGTTGAGCTTCTCATTGTTGCTGCTTCTATACGACCATTGTGTTCTTATTATAGACTGTTTAGGAGAGGTGGGCGTGGTCAGCATGACATCACATTTATCAGCCATCAGTAATGTGTAAACATTCATTCTAAAGGCGGTAAAAGCCAATCGGAGGAGATAGTTAGAAATCACCCGCTGAATTTACACCGACAGGGAGGCAGGAAGTCAGACGACGTCAACATACACACGTAAGACATGATTGAACGTCCGTCCGTGTCGTATCTGACGGTCATCACTGGTTCTCTGTGTTACGTGGAAGAAGCTGTGAGCGTGCGAGGGATAAAAATAACAGAGAGAGAGAGAGAGACACAGAGAGAGATGTTAATGGATCCTCAATGTGATGACAAACTGAAGAGCAGCATCTCTCTCTCACACGGATATCAGAGAGGCGAGGAGAGATGATACACACACACACGCACGCACGCACGCACGCACACACGCACAGTGGACAAGCTGTGTGTCTGATGCTGCCACTGTTCTGGTCATCCTGCTGGTGTGTTTTCACACTTTTCCTCCGTCAAACAAACATCATCAGAGATCCTGAAGCTTTGAGCCGCCGTCCGTCCGTCTGTCTGTCGTCTGTCCGTCCGTACTCAAACTGCAGCAACAGAATAAAGATATTTAAAAGACCCAATAAGGATCAGTAAAACGACTTTGGGGACGATGAAATCTGCAGCATGAGGAAACCTTTGTGTTGGTTCTACATAACAAACATGAATCATAAATAAGAGTTCATTCACTCAATCTCTTCTCCAGAAATCACAGGTTTGATGCTCTCAAGCTCTCCATCCTCCAACATCTGGATCTTCTAGAAACATAAAAAAACACTGATTTCTTTTGCGTTGGAAGGAGAAGAACTTCAGGAGTGGTGGATCATCGATGATGCTAATAGAAGACAAGCACCAACAGTTTCCCTGGTCATTTAAATGACTTTCATTCATGTTATTGATGAACGTCAACAGTGTCTCTGACTGACTTCATACTGTTGTCAGCTGACCAGCACCAGACCTGCTGAAGCATCCTCAGCATGGACGTGATGAGCAGGGAGAGGAGATAATAACTTGTATGTTCGGGAAACATCACAGGAGAGAAGATCGAGCACCGTGCAGCCGGATCACCGTGAAGAATAAAATGGAGACTTCACATCCAGTAGGTTTACGTGTGTTGGCGCCGTCAGAGGGACACATTCAAACATTTAGAGAGAGACAGAAGTAATTGGTGTGAGGTTGTTTGGGAAGCAGATGAGAGACGAGTTAACGAGCTGAGCCTCCAGCGCCAATTAACCAACAACCTGCAGACGTGGACGGAACACAGCTGCTGCAATTAAATACACACACAGACTACCGCACACACACACACATGCATGCATGCTCACACGCACGCACACTTACACACACACAGACTAACGCACACACACAGACTAACGCACACACACGCACACACACACACACACTCACACATGCACACGCACGCTCACACTTGAGACAAGCCGAGGTGTCAGAAGGTTCAGATCTGATTCTGAGTGTGACACATCAAACTACGACTAATAGACGAATTAAAAATCTCCTAAAACGAAATAATGAAATGGTTGTTTCAGGTTATGTATCACACACACAGAGCTTCTCTCTGTAGATGAAGGGAAACAAAGGAACCGTCCTTATGGAGGGTTATCACATGACACACTGAGTGGCAGAGAGACGAGTGTTCAGTGTGGTAAGAAGTCATCCAGCCGGTCTGCTTTGCCGTGCAGGATGCTGGTTGTGTGCAGATGGACGTAGTAGCTGGTGATAAATGAACCTCTGACCCAGCTAACCAGGAGGACGACTGCTGCTGCCTTAAGAAAATATCTACAAAGAACAGGAAGAGAGAAAAGAGTAGGAGAGCGGAGGTGCTGTTCACATGGTCGGGAGTGAATTGGACCACGGACCCCTGACAGACACTGCGGGACCCAACTTTACCCGCTTTACGTAAAAGAAGGTTGCATTGAAATATCAGAACTAGAGGGAGAACAGAAGTCCACCAGAGTCTCCTGGTTCCTGACAGGTGAATCAGATCTTCTCTCTTCCTCCACTGAGTCTCTTCCAATCAACCAGCTAGTTTCAGTTTGATCCTGCTGACAGACGCTGGGGATCATCTGACGCCGGCTCCACTGAGCTTCACCCTCAACTCGTAACTTCAATAAGAAACATCTGATGTTTCTCAGTAATAATCTGACACTTCAGATGATATTTATTAATTTATTTCCTCACAGAGATGTTCAGACCGTCTGAGCCGCCGTCTGACCAGAGGAGGATTCAAAGCTCTAATTATAACTGTGAGAGAAGGTGTGTGTGAAATGATGAGGGCCCGTGGGAGAGATAACAGTTATTATGTCCTCTGTGGACACCCCCCCCCCCCCCCCCCCCCCCC